>PNEQ01033520.1:0-68587 GCA_003012365.1 Medauroidea extradentata | reverse complement strand
TACAAATGGTCACTCACAGTAGCAGCAGACAATATACAAGTATCTGAAGACATAGTGTGTGAATGACTGTGCAGTCTAGCCACAGACTCCAGAGTTACTTTCTCATATGTACAAATGGTCACTCACAGTAGCAGCAGACAATATACAAGTATCTGAAGACATAGTGTGTGAATGACTGTGCAGTCTAGCCACAGACTCCCGAGTTACTTTCTCATATGTGCAACTGGCCACGCACAGTAGCAGCAGATAATATGCAAGTATCTCAGGACATAGTGTATGAGTGACTGTGCAGTCTAGCCACAGAATCCCGAGTTACTTTCTCATATGTACAAATGGTCACTCACAGTAGCAGCAGACAATATACAAGTATCTGAAGACATAGTGTGTGAATGACTGTGCAGTCTAGCCACAGACTCCCGAGTTACTTTCTCATATGTACAACTGGCCACTCACAGTAGCAGCAGACAATATGCAAGTATCTCAGGACATAGTGTATGAGTGACTGTGCAGTCTAGCCACAGACTCCCGAGTTACTTTCTCATATGTACAAATTGTCACTCACAGTAGCAGCAGACGATATGCATGTATCTGAGGACATAGTGTATACAGGACTGTGCAGTCTAGCCACAGACTCCAGAGTTACCTTATCAGATGTACAAATGGCCACTCACAGTAGCAGCAGACAATATACAAGTATCTGAAGACATAGTGTATACAGGACTGTGCAGTCTAGCCACAGTCTCCCGAGTTACTTTCTCAGTTGTTCAACTCACCACTCACTGTAGCACTACACAATATGCAAGTATCAGAGGACATAGTTTATACAAGGCTGTGAAGTCTATCCACAGACTCCCAAGTTACCTTCTCATATGTACAACTGGCCACTCACTGTAGCAGCAGACAATATACAAGCATCTAAGGTCATTGTGTATAAAGGGCTGTGCAGTCTAGCCACAGTCTCCTGAGTTACCTTCTCAATTTTACAACTGACCACTCACTGTAGCACTACACAATATGCAAGTATCTGAAGACATAGTTTATACAGGGCTGTGCAGTCTAGCCACAGACTCCCGAGTTACCTTCTCATATGTACAACTGGCCTGTCACTCACTGTAGCAGCAGACAATATACATGTATTTGAGGACATTGTGTATACAGGACTTTGCAGTCTAGCCACAGACTCCCGAGTTTCCTTCTTATATGTACAACTGGCCTCTCACTCACTGTAGCAGCAGACAATATACATGTATTCGAGGACATTGTGTATACAGGACTTTGCAGTCTAGCCACAGACTCCCGAGTTACCTTCTTATATGTACAACTGGCCACTCACTGTAGCAGCAGACAGTATACGTACAAGTATCTGAGGACATAGTGTATACAGGACTGTGCAGTCTAGCCACAGACTCCAGACTTACCTTCTCATATGTACAACTGGCCACCTACAGTAGCAGCAGTCAATATACAGGTATCTGAAGACATACTGTATACAGGACTGTGCAGTCTTGCCACAGACTCCCGAGTTATCTTCTCAATTGTACAACTGGCCACTCACTGTAGCAGCAGACAATATATTAATTTATGATGACATAGCGTATAAATTACTGTGCAGTCCAGCCTGCGGGTCGTTGAACCCGCTAAGTTTCCGGGTCTTAAGGCATGAAATATAATTTAAGAAAGTTTTTCTTTATAATTTCTAAGGCTCGTATGAACCAGCTGAGAACATGTTTTTTATGGTTATTTTGTTCTGCAAGGTAAAGTTTCGTATAGTATAATGGCAGGGATGAAATATTTTCTAGGACATACGGTGATAAAGTTAGAATTTTTGTGACACTTTATTTTGCCAATAAAGAAGATTTTTAACTACAATTGAAGCATTTTGCGGCATAGCAGGTTTGCTGTAGCGGGAGGACGTTAACTTTTCACGCGGCGTATTACCATCTTCCTGCGATTTATTAACATAAACATTGCTGTAAGAGTATTAACTGTGTCCTTCCTCACATTGATTTCTAAATAAGTGAATTGCTTGTGTAAACAATAGTCTGTAGTCGCTGAAATCAAGCGATGTCTTAGAATAAGTCACGTTATTGTGAATGGTCTGTAGCTGACTTCATATCAGTTCATGATTATAAGTTTTGTTAGTTAATTAAAATTTATTTTTGCGTTGATTGCATAAAATTAAGGAGGATAAGACATACACTGCTAGTTTCAGTGTGGAGGAGTCACAGTTATGGTGGAAGTAGTCCTAATGTAGCAGTTATCGGGAGGTAGATAAGTGTGTTGTTGAACTATGTTGCTAGTTTCAGTGTTGAGAAGTCACAGTTATGGTGGAAGTAGTCCTAATGTAGCAGTTATCAGGAGGTAGATAAGTGTGTTGTTGAACTATGTTGCTAGTTTCAGTGTTGAGAAGTCACAGTTATGGTGGAAGTAGTCCTAATGTAGCAGTTATCAGGAGGTAGATAAGTGTGTTGTTGAACTATGCTCTAGACAGACACTGAGTGTGTCACTATATGCCCAGACTACACAGTGTTGCCTTCCTACAAACATTCCCTACCACTCCTTGCTGCGGCGCTCCCACCTCACCTCTCGCTTCCTCTAATGATTTCTCCTCGCCACACCGAAACTCATTTCCTGGAGTGGTTTGCGCTCGCCCTCGTAGTGGGTTCGAGTCCCGCACTGCCCCCAGGGCGCCCGGGTCTCGGTCGTGTGCGAGTTACGACTGTGGCTGCACTACTGCGTGCCACGAATATACCTGCTTTATTGGAGAAAATGTACGCAGCTTATAGGTTGTGTTGCTCATAACATATAAAGACAGAAATGTAATGTAATCTTTGGCTTAGGTAGCTTCTTTCTAATCAACCGTCTTCCAGTGAGTCCTTGTGACGAGGATTTTGCATGCGTTTGTTATTTGAAGGGCGCAATATTTAGAAAAGGATAATTAATTGCCAAATTAATTTCAGTTTAAATGTAACTGTTGAAATTTCTAAAATGACATTTTATCATAAAAATGTACGCACGTTTAATACATTATTATTAGAGTTTTTATCGACACAAATTCATAAAAAAACTTTATGAGTAGTTTGTCAGAATATTAAAATGCATATATTTATCGGGTTGGATTACCGCGTGAAGGTTGTCATACTGACGTAAAAACCTTGTTTCTCAATCATTTATGTTCACATGCTAAACTACTATTAAAGTGTAATGACGCTTCTTAGTCAGACTTTTGAACGAAACACGCGAGCCACAGACAGACTTCTACACAGACCAGCGTTGTGGCAGAAGTCATTCATTCAAGGCTCATGTTATCAGTGTATTGCAATCGTAGAACTCACGCCTCGCTTTGTGGATGATACGAACTCTACATCCGTAGTGGCCATAATAATCGTGGTTGTAGAGAGTTCTCTGAAAATAACTTTTTTTTACTTTACTAGAATTCCCCTTTCATGTTGTTTGTGGTTTTCGGACCACTATAAGTACGAACATGTAAATGCAATCTACTACATTTTATATATGTAAATAAAACCACCGATTACGTTATACTTTTTACACATACGTATTTATAGAGAGTAGACATGTCTAAAAAGAATCTGAACCTGAGTTAAACATATATTCTACATAAGGTTGCAGAGTTTCACACGAACGTATGGTCAGATTTAACTAAAAATTTACCAGTTTCAGTGGAAAATTAGGCAAACATTTTTGTTTCATTCAAAACCATACGTGTAGGCGTACACCCTAAATAGTTTTGCAACCAAGATGAGAGAAGAACAGCTACTTTCTATTGGACGACGTAGAGTCTCGAAATGTCTCCTCTGGCAATCTAACTTAAGCTTAAAGTCAGGCATGTCCTTAATGTTTATAAATATATATAAAGGACTACTGTTGTTTCTTTAATAACAAATGAAACATGATATTAATTTACATGTCTGTTTCGCGCTCCTGTAAAATTGAATAAGGTTTACACGACTTGTTTTGAAAAATTTGATCTTCATTTTTGTACAAACAAAGAAAGTTTGTAAAACTAGTATTTATAATAAAATAGAATGTCGGTCTAATTAGCAAACCTCGTAACTCTGTGATGGTATATTTTACAGGTGAAACAAAAAATGTGTATTAGTATGTGCACAGTGCGTATGCTAACATAATAATATTTATTGAAATATTTTAATAACGTTGGGCGTTTAATTAATTGAGTTTGTACCAATTTAAGAATTATTTTACAATTTAATAGAGTTATGATGTTTCGCCAAACAAAATTTCCCCACGTAAGAAATGTGAGTTTTGATTATTGTAAATTATTTGTATTTGGATTGCATACATTTATAAAATTTGTTTATTATTAAGTGTTATATTAATAAAATAAATTTAAGAACCGAATTCAACAACATGAAAAAAGTGTTGCGCCGTTTCACTCCTGTAGGGGTAAAATTTTGGAATAGCATACTTCCAAATCTTTGACAGTTGCTTACATATCCAAATGAAGTTAAAATCACGACGATAACCCGTTGAATCAAAGCAACATCAAAGATTCATTAAAACATAAATTGCCTGTTTACAGCCCTGTGAGTTAAAATTTAATAAAACCCTTGAATAACATTTTATATTATTTTATGCGTGTTCAATAGACGAGAGAAACACGAGTATTACCCGCTGGGTTCAATTTATATAGATTCATTGAAAACCCTTGTCACTTCTTAATAGCAAAAAACACAACTACATCTCGAATGATTCGAATCATATGCAGATAAAATAGAAAATACATTTAAATTCTCTCGGCTTCTTCTTCTAAAGTATCGAATTTCGAACCATCTTGAAATACCGAATGGACATTTGTATAAGTATCCAACTGAAGTAAACATCGTGACGGTAGCTCATTGAAGTGCAATCTATATAAACAATTCATAAAATATACACTTCCTCCTTTTCACTTCTTGAGAGTTGGAGTTCGAAAAGTTATGAAACTATTTTTTGGGTATATACACAGTTATAATTTTGGAGCAAAATTGAACTCTGCAGCTCGAAAAGTTTGCTGTATCTCGAGGAATAACCGAAAACACACCTTTTATTTCTCTTGACAGCCTGGGGAGAACTCACTCAAAACATTCCACGCTTCTAGAAGCAGTTTGTGCTGTCGCTTGATATGTCAAGTCAGTGAACTCTATTATCTGTAGAGATACAGATTAAGTGATTTAAAGTTACGAGGTCTTGCATATACGCCATTGATATTACAAATAAATAAAATAATAAATACACACACAGATATATACACACACGCGCACGCACACACGCACACACGCACACGCATAGACACACAGACACACACGAGAGACAGTAATAGTGATTTGGGGGAGGGGGGAGTTTATTCGAACACTTCATTTGTATTAAAACGGCCCTGAAGACAGTAGAGGTATATGATATGAAACACTACGAAGGCAGCTCCTGTTGTACGAGTCTTGCAGGAGGTTATAATGAAACATGATGCAGGCAGGCGTATATGTAGCTTATGTTCGCAGTGAGGAGTGACCACGTGGAGGCTTGTATCGACCGCAGCTTGGACTACCGGCCTGCCATACATCATGTAGATGTGCTGTAGCTACCGTGACGTCAGCACATGGATAACCAGGCCAGCTGCTGTACATATATACTTCCTCTTGTCTTCACCTGCTTGTCGACCAGTTCTGTATTCTTACAAGACACACCTAACATTGCCATCGACATTACGGATTACGTCCTGGCCTCACCAAGTGATTCTGATTAAACTGAAACAAATGTGAAGTGAACTAGCTATCCGTGTTTTCGTTCTAACTTAGTTGAGAGGACCAGGGTTCGATGCCCGGCTCCGGTCTTCCTGATTTCAGTTTTCCATAGTTCCTGAAATTGTTAGAGACGAATGCTGGGATTGTTCCTTAAAATGCTATGGCCAGTTCCTCTCACAGTTTCTGTCATTGTGTAAAGATGTGTGACACCTTCATTGTCTAAAATACGTAAAAGCCTTGTAACATTACCTTTCTTCGTACATTGCACGTACAGTTACTTAAAAATTAAAAGTACGTTGTTAGTTTCCGGGATAACTGAACATACGCGAATGTTTTACAGATTTCCTTACGCTTAAGGTCTTCAGTTTTTAAGACGTTAATGCGAACTGGAGTTCTAATTTATTCAAGAAGCCATAACCAAAATTCACCGGGAAAAGTTTAGGATTTAGCTGCTAATGAAAAAAATATTGTTTTCTCATGCTTTACTAACGAATTACTAGCGAGGCGACGCTCACTTTTATGTTAAATTTATCTGAAACAAATGTAAAACTATGTGTTCACAATAGGTAGTATACATATCGTTATCTACAGCGGAGCAGCGGTGGCTGTACGGTCGGACCATTCGCCTCCCGCCAAGGCGATCAGGGTTCAATTCCCTGCGGGGTCGGTCCCCGGATTTTCGCATGTTGAAATCGCTTCTGACGATGCCGTTAGTCGGCGGGTTTTCTCGGGGATCGTTTAACTCCCGTGACGGGATGGTTTTCAATGAATAACAGTAAAAATTGTGTAACTATGACACTGTCTGCGTAGTTACATAATATGGAGGAAGGTCACGTCTCGACTTGGGCTTGAGACGTATTATGGCGACGCCTCATAAGAAAGACATTTTGGTAAATTAGGTAAATTTTAATAGAATTAGTAATGAAACCTTAAAATAGACACACGTTGGAAACGTTGGTAACAGTATAGCAGGTTGCTGTTATTATTTGAAACGTCATGTTCATCATTGTTTAGTAACATTTGAACTGCATATTTCATGTTCTCTATTTTCTCAGAAATAGGTTAACTTTAGACGCAAATGCAACCTTACTTCATTGCCTGTTCTTGAAGAACTGTGTGTGTCTCAGTCTCTAACGACCTCGCTGTCGACGAGATGTACAACTCACTTCCCTCATCTTACCTTCGTCTAAAATACTGTTACAAGTTTAAGACAAAAACTTAATATTTGGGCAATTCCTACGAGTTCTTTTGGGATAGAGGTCTTATAATTAGAAATAAAAGAGTTAAATTAAGTGCTGAATTTAATAGCTCACAAAGCTACGAAATACACAAAACAGCAATCAACTATAACTTTCACAACACAATTAGTTATGCACACAATTACTACTGTGCCACAGAAACGTTAATTAACTTTAACAATTAAAGCACAAGAATATTTACCATTATGAAAGACTACAAATCGCAATAAAAGTTCAGTAATATATCCAATCAACAATCTTCAAATAGTGACTATGTACAACATTAACAGTCCGAAGTGGTAATGGTTCACTTTGCACTGTGCAGCACCCAGAGTGCACCACTGTATTCACTCTTTAGGTCTTCGGTTCGATTCCCGTCACGCACCTTCTTTCTTCACCTGTCGATCAGCAGCAAAAGCCCTCTTGTCTCACCCAGTACTGCTCCGAAGGTATGTGCCTGTAGCCTCGCAGTAGACTCCGACGTCACCAAGACATATTCCTGACATCACCAAGATGTCCTCACCAGCCTCTTTGCGCAAGCTTAGCACCTCCTCCGAGCAGGACGAATTGCGAACTCTCGAAGCATTCATTCTCTTGAATCACCAGGTAGACAGTCTCCTCAAGTAGCCAGTTACTGCCCTCCTAGACACAACAGCGTCAGTGTTGTTCTCCACAGCTCACTGCCTCTGTAGCACTCCAAGCCGACACCGCAAGTGTTGTTCGTCCTTCCTTCAGCCAGCTGGCATCACACAGCCTCGACGCTGCCAACCACCGCCGCCGTGTTGCCATCCTCGAGACCCCACACCTCGTCAGCTCCGCCGATGTAACATCACCCTCGACGCTGTCGTGATACCGCCCTCAAGGTGCTGGGTCCTCTTCATCTCTGCGCTGCCATCAGTGTCTCCTCTCACGACGTCCATCGCCGCCCCAGTGGCAACGTCACCCCTAAGGGCACTGCCTCACACCACTCTCAGTTCTCACTTCGTACTCGCTGACCCCAAACTCATACAGATCCTCTTCAGACTTCAGACTCTCCACGACTCTTTAAGACTCCACACTTCCAGACTGACTGCACAATACTAGACTCATATTGCACTGTTCCAAGGCTTTTATATGGTCCCTATAGAGACGTCAATCGAACATGAGACATGATGACCAGAGGTGTAAAAGTAGACATTACCTCGGTCGTGCCTGTTGGTAGT
Source organism: Medauroidea extradentata (assembly GCA_003012365.1). Taxonomy (NCBI): domain Eukaryota; kingdom Metazoa; phylum Arthropoda; class Insecta; order Phasmatodea; family Phasmatidae; genus Medauroidea; species Medauroidea extradentata. Next base: position 60,388 of record PNEQ01033520.1, on the reverse strand, counting down.
CACATATACGCATTGACGTCATCGGGGAATCCCAATGGCGTCTGTCGGGAGCTGCGACATAGCTATGAAACCAATGACATCACTGGTCGACTCAGGCTGTCCTCCCAGGATTTTGCAATATGCGTATAGCCAGGGCAGCACGCAACATTACTTTCTTGTATGCACAAAACTGTTTCTTTGTGCTCAAATTATACAAAAATGAGGGGGGAAATTATTACCGACTCTATACGGCATTGGTGTTGTATACGAATCCTTCTACTAGCATACTACGAAAGTTCACACGATACAAGAGCGCTACAAGTGTATTAGGGCAAGAAGCTGTAAACCCGGTAAGGAAAGAGCCCCGAATGCTTTGTGGGCCATGAATCTTGGGGGCAATGTTAGCATGTGATGAGTACAGAAGAGTGGCAGGAGCGACACCAGCAAGTATATTCTATAACTTCACCTCTGGTGAATATCGTCATTCGAGAGCGGCGGCGATTAATATTGTCACTCGTGATTGTCTTTATACCATATTCTCTAAAACATCCTTTTACCAGAATAGGCAGTGCTATGAAAACCTTCATACATCTTTCTACCTCGTCGGTAATGGACACCATGTCACAAAGATTAAATTGTTCAGGAGAGCAAATTTTAGAATTTTTATAATGTTTTCACATAGCTTCCTTTTTTGTTAAAGATTGGGACGGGTGAAGCTACTGGTATAACTGTTGGAAGCTTGTTCTCAGGCCTTTCATTTGAGGTTTGATATAAGAGACTTGCCGAAAGAACTCGAGACTTTAGAGTAAGGATATAAAATAGAGTTGCGGCAGTCAACGAGAGTTATTGGCTGGTAGGTGCCTGGTGTGAATTAAAGTGATAGTGACGAGTGGCGAGAACAAGGGCGAATACATAAATTATTTTCTGAGGGGGATATGTTGTGAAAAATGTTACCTCTCTCTCTTATATATATATATATATATATATATATATATATATATATATATATATATATATATAACTTATAACAACTTGTTGATTACAACCTGTCATGTTCTTAACACATAAATTATGTATGCAAAAAATTAGCACCAACTTATTAACTCCTTCAACATAAAGATGCGTTTACTTTTCTTTAATTTATTTACACCTAACCTATACTCTGCCAGTGTGCCAGTGTAGGGACATACAATCAACCGATTTAAGCCAATCAAAGTTTTCTAAAACAAAGGAGTGAAAACACAATTGATTCACTTATCTTACACCACAAAACCTATTTACGATCATTCTTAAGTAAAACCCTTGGACACCTTAATAAAACTAGTATGCTAATGTAAAAGATTACGCATGTAGTAGCACGCAACAACATTCCCTTTCACTTAAACATATCTGAACATGCACACAAAACAACACTGGACAACAAAAAAATTTTCATCTACCATTAACAAGAAGATCCTCAAAATTTGACATTAAAGGTACAAAAATACTCCCTCATTATACACTATAATGACTTGTCAAGAAACGTTAAAAATTAAGTTAAACCTCCGCAACTTTTCTATATTTTTAAAGTTAATAATCACAAATAGAATTAAGAAAACATTTTGTTGACACTTTTTGTTAAAATATATTTTAGTTGTATAAGAATTCTTTGCCTGATATGCAGTCGTTATATAACTTCTCTAATACTTACAGTTTACAATGCTACAAATACTATATGGAAACCCAAACTGGCCAATGTTAAATGTATCATAGCCTATATACAGCAGTAGGCCCCTATAATATATAAAGTGAAAACTACTCCTACTTTATTTTATCAGTAATTAGCTAATGTTTTTGCCTTTGTATACATATAATGGAAATTACGGTTGTTTTCTGTCAGCAGTTTATGTTTATGCCTATGTAGATGAATGGTGGAAACATCTCTGCTTTGTTCTGTCGGAAATTCGCGTATATTTATAATGCACATGTTTATACTCATATATGTTAAAGCCAATCATTGTAATAAAAATTCAAATACAGCCATTTTGAAATGAGCCTGTCTAAGGCTGTAGATGCAATAGAACAGTATAAAATGAAATATATTTATTTATAATATAAAAAATTTAATCCCTTCTAAATAAAATATAATTGTGGTGATATTTCATATTACAGAAGTAGAGATAACATTCAAAACACATAACTGACAGATTAACACACATTAACAGTTAAGCCTATATAAGTCGAGGTGCATTCAAAAATACTTGCATTACGTATAACATATATTGACAGTTCAACCTACAGAAGTAGTAGTAGTGGTACACTGAAAAATACTAGAATAACTGAAAATAAAAAACATATACACCCTGAAAGTTCGGCCTACAGAAGTAGACGTGGATGACGAGGCTTCTTCGCCAGCACTCCACAAGCTTTTATTTCTATTTCTTTATGAATAAACATTATGGCTAGTCTATTCAATCGATTTGCTCCCACTGTACTCCTCAGGTATGTTTTCAGATACCGCAGTGTTGAGAACGAACGTTCTGGTGTTGCTGTCGTTACTGGCAAAGTGCAGAACATTTTGAGCATCTTTATAAAAGGAAAAATGTCACTGCACATGTTCAAAGTTGAAATAATATCAGCTGGTTAGAGGTGAATGTCATTCTTGTTGATAAAATTTCTTCTCCACATTTTAAGTTAATTGAAGAAAGACTCTGGTGATGCATCAACGTATTCAGGCCACTGGCCGTCTACAACATCAACAACAGCTCGTAAGTTATCAACCGATTTTTGCACTGTTTTTTTTTGCAGCAAAGTTGGTATGTTTTTCAGAATTCTTTTATGATTTAAAAATCTGTTCTTAAGCTGGGCAATGAAAAAGTCAATGAAGGGAAGGAAACCTGAAACTATAAAATACTCTTCAGGGCTGGCTGTCTGGAAATTAGAACGATGTATTTGTCTACCTGCAATTCTTGGAATCGTCATTTCAGTTCCAATACTCTCAGCAATAGTTTCTGTTTCTTGGTATAATGGTTGGAAGTTTAATCGAAAATGTAATTCTTTTTGTATTCTCACACAGCTCAACACATCTATTAAGGTCCATTTGTTTTGACTGTAGTAGACTGGCTAAGCCATGTGACATGCTAAAAAATGTGGTTTGCAATAACCATAGAAATGAGAAATATAGGTTTATGTATGGCTGCCGAAAAGAAAATGCTTGGCTTGAAGATTCACAATCTGAAAATTCTTGTATTTCAGACAAAGATTCAAGAATGAGGGTAAATTATTCAGCAAACAACGATACTGAATCTAGCCTTTCAACCCAGCGGGTCTCACAAAATTTTAAAAGTCTTGTTCTTGCTGTAGCGTCAACTTGAAGAACTCGATCCTTCAAAACTTTTTCCCTCTTTGGACAGTATCTGAATAAGATAATTAATTTATTTATAATGACTGAACAGTTCTTTATTGTAGTAACAGTACACGAGTGACTTAGAGCTGAATTCAACTAATGATTAACACAGTGTATGTATTTTGCCTGTGTATATGTTTCTTGAAATTTGGCTGCACAACCATTAAATATGCCGCTCATATTAGCTGCTTCATCAAACCCCAATCCTCGAATATTACTTAAATTAAGCCGAAAATCATCAATATTTTCCTTTAAAACAGAAGCCAAAGCAGGTCAATGGAGAACATAAACAGGAACCAATTTCAGGAAATATTTACGAATAACGAAGTGGCCTCGTATCTTTGTCAACATATCGAGCACAGAGTGCAAACTGTTCCTGCCCAGAAATATTTGCCGTTTCGTCTGCTAGTATATTGAAAAGGGGAGAATTGTTAATTCTGTCAGTAATTTTTTGGCACACTAAGCCACCAGCAGCACTAATAATCTCATTCTGTATCCCTATGCTTAAATATGTGGCATTTTCAGCTGCACTTTCGAGATGTTTTTTCAAAGTTACGTATCCTGCCTCTAGTCTAAATCTTAACGAAGCTCTGAATCTACCGTCATCATTTTCACTTGTACTGCCATCTGTTAACAAAGGTCCGTAATCTCTGTGGTCTCTCAAGGGTAAGCCTTCTCGCCCACAAAACAAAACAGTGTCAACAATAGGAGAAAACTTTTCTCTGTTCTCACTTACTGTTTTATTCAGTTGAGTGTTGAGTTGAATATGGGCATCATCTGATTTCATTTCAAGTACAGAAATGAAATTAGAAGACCACATGCTAGCCATAATATATTATTTCTTTTCATGATCTCTTAATTCTTGTTTTGCATTTTTCCATTTTGTGAATGGGTTTTTTACTCATGAGACCGACTGGACATATGGGCCTTTTCCCGATTCGAAATAAGTTGCAAAAATGACGCAAAATTTGCAAAATTGCCCCTGATTTTAGTTCAGAATAGGCCAACCAAGGAAAATCTGCAAACCGGTGAAAATCCTTTCCCAGACGGGAATTTATAATTTTCGTTTGGCCACCATGCGGTTGTAATAAAGTTATATTTTTCTTTGTCAGATACACCTATGTCATATCGGCTGTGGCTTCCGTTTGAACACAGTTGAGTGTCATGAATAGTAAATGAAGTACCTGGTTTTGGTTCAGCTGGCTGACAAACTTAGCTGGAATTTGGCTGTCTTGTTTCGGAATGCAGCTGCAAGTGATGATCTTTTTGTAAAGCGTCTTCTGTTTCTGTTTTTTCACCTTCACATTTTGTTGTTTCTAAACACTGTCTTTTGTTGGTACTCGAAATAAAACTTAGCAAAGTCCCATGCTTAGTTTTTCTAATTGTAAATTAAACCTGTAAACTTCGAATGGCCTACACCCCGAAGATGGGAACGCATGTCACGAGAATCACATTTTACTTACTTATAAGAAAAATTTTAAAATCAACGAAACCGAGATCCGACACGGAATGCCAACTGAAATAGACAGAATACAAGTTTAGGAACTAACTGCGTATTTTTGTGTGCTGAGAAGACGCAACATCTGTGCCTTCATAAACGTTGTCACCGCGAAAGGTTTCTACTCACTGGAAGCAAACAGCTCTGTCCTTGGAGATGCGCAGGCAAACAGGAAGGGTCAGTGTCGACAACAAAGGGAAGGGAAAAGTATGCGGGGATGGGAAGGGAAGGGGGTGGGGGAGAAGAAATGCAGTGAAGTGGTGGGCGGAAGGAAGCGACACTGCTCGTTATCTGTCAGTTTTTCTTCTAAACTGTTTGTCGTTTGTAAGGTATGTAGACATTTGAATAGCAGTCAAAAAGTAATGCAAAATTACTCTGAACATAGCTCACTGTCTACTATATAACCACTTTCCGAATCTAATTAACATTCATAACTTCGGTGGAGGTGGTTTTTACCCCAAACCCAAATCCCCCCCCCCCCTAGCGACGCCAATGGGCGAGAAGTATTGTGTTGTGACAAGTGTTCCAGGGCGTCTGGCGAGTTGGATTGCGGCAAGTAGTGTGACGAAGATGTTTCTGAGCCACAAGAGGTTCATCGGTGCTTGTACATTGGGTCCACCATTGTGAGTGATTAGTAAGACTTTCCATGTTCAGAGAAATTACACAGATTTATTATTTAGACTTTACAACATGTATGTAAATAGTAGTTATTTGTTTTGTTTCACATCTATTCATTTGTGATTAATCGTTATTGACATTGGTTTACTGTATAGATAGTTGTAAATTAATTAGGTTTGTTTTAATTATTTTCTTTATTTTATCAAAGACCCCTATCTCCAAACGTACCTAGCCCCAGCTTGTGACATTGGTGTCAGAAGTGGAATGGAGGCAATTATAAAAGAATGTTAAAATTTAGTGTACATGGATAGATAATTAAACAATCTTGTTATGTTTTCTTAGGTAGGAAATTTTAGGTTATAAGTTTATGTTTAGAGGTGTGAAGAAGTGAAGAGATTTTGGTCAGTGCTTAACATCGAGGTATTTAGCGCTGGTGAGTGTGACATGATGTGAGCATGGAGCAGTGCCGGAATGAACGGGCGGGGCGAATGGGAGGGGTAAACGGGAGATGCCCGAGAAAACTCGCCGACCAGAGGCATTGTCCAGCACGATTCCGACATGCGAAGATCCGGGGACCGACCCCACTGGGAATCAAACCCGGATCGCTTTGGTGGGTGGTGAGAGGTCTGACCCTCATCCACCACGGCCCCTTTTATGTTAACATTCCATGTAAAATGCTCTAGCCCGTGCACTGGAATTTGAGTCAGCGTGGCTGGTACCAGCGAATCAGCGTTCAGTACGAGCAGCAAAAGTAACAAACAACGAAGAGGGGAACAGCATCGAGAATACCCTGAAGGAAATTAAAACAGCAATCAATGTCATTTCCAGCTGAGTTGGTGCTTTGGAGCACGGCTCTCAACCAGGAAAGTAGCTAGAGTGCTGAGAGTGTGGACGACCTGGACACCTGAGAGCCCAGTGCCGAGAGTATCAGCGAATGAACCAGGACTGAGAGCCAGGTGAGACCAACCAATCAGCTAAAAATTCGGAAAACATGTACACACTCGTCTTGAGGGGCGAAGGTCGGTGATTGCTGGAGGTAAGGCCCCACAATTCCTTCAAGTACGCTTGGCGAAACAGGAACTTGATTCATTGCTGGTAGAGGGCAGCCTGGATGAAATACCCTGTCAGATGGTTGTAGATAAAGGAGCGACCATTACATTCGTCTGGCTAGACATCATAACGCCGGTTCCCCCAGCAATCTCAAAAATTAAACACAGCACAGTGCCTGTTAACAACTGTAACTGGTGAGACCACACCAGTGAAAGGAATTAAAAGTGTGCAACTTAAGTTGAGTGATCTAAAGTTACACAACATGAAGTCTTCATAGGTGATAGGTGATATTGCAGATGAATGTTTACTGGGACTAGATGTACTGCAAAAGCTAGGATGCTGCATTGACACTCGACTGGGGATCTTGAGGGTAGGTGAAACAGAGTTGGAATGATACCACGACCAGAATTTTCATTTCCAGTCAGCTGTCCAGTAGTTCGTTGTCAGACCACTGTATTGCCAGATTCTAGTAAAATTATGATATCAGGGTGCTGTGTAGGAAATTTTAAGAGACACTTACGGTTAATTGAGCATATGACTCCTGACGGTGTAATCATAGCTAGGACTTTGGTTTCATCAAACTCACATGATCTCCCTGTTAGAATGATAAACTTGACTGAAAGGCAATTCGTCTTGAGGAGGGGACAACGATTGGCTTGTGTAGGCAGGTTTCCCAGATACACAACTGAGTCGAAGGTCTTAAGGGAGGATCTTATGAAACATACTCTGCCAGAACCACTTACATAACTCCTGGAGAGGACAAAGGAAAACATAAACTGGAGACAAGAGGAGGCTGTTGCAGAACTCTTAATGAAGAATAAAAATGATTTTTCATGTGGTTCACATGATCTTGGCAGGACATCCACAGCATGCCACCATATTGATACGGGAGAGGCCAGACCTATCAAGCAACCCCCTAGATGTTTGCCTCTTGCTTCAAATGAGGTGGTTGATGACATACTGAAGGAAATGAAGGATATAGAAGTGATAGAATCATCGAACAGTCCATCTCCGGTTGTGTTTGTTAAGAAGAAAGACAGCTCAACAAGAGTTTGTGTGGATTACCAGCGAATGGATGATGTGACTAGGAAAACTCGTGCCCACTACCTTGGATAGATGACACTCTGCATAGCCTCGCTGGATCCCAATGGTTCTCAACCTTTGACATGAAAAGTGGTTACTGGCAATGTGAAGTGGCCCCAAATGATAGCGAGAAGACTGCCGTTTCTGTACAAAGGAAAGGAACTTGGCAATTCAAGGTCATGCCTTTTGACCTATGCATTGCGCAGCATCATTTGAACGACTTTGGATATTTGTCAGGTTTATTTAGGTGACATTATAGTTACAGGGAAGTCATTCGATGAACATCTGACACACCTTGATACAGTGCTTCAGAGGATAACAGCAGCTAATTTGAAGCCAGTTCCCAAAAACTGTAGTCTGTTCCAATGGGAAGTCAAATTTCTGGGGCATTTAGTGTCGACTGAAGGGATAGAAACAGATCCATAGAAGACAAAAGCAATTAGAGAATGGCCACGGCCAACTGATTGGACACAAGCACTTATTATCGGCATTTTGTGAGTTGGTTTGCCACAATAGCATAGCCATTACACAAGTTGACTGAGACTAAAAGAAAATTTTTCTGGATCCCCGAATGTGAATCTTCATTCAAAAAATTAAAAGAAATTTTGGTTTCACCTCTTGTCCTAGGTTATCCTAGCAGTGTTGGTGAGTTCATTTTAGACACAGATGCGAGCGATGTTGGAATTGGTGATGTGTTGTCACAGATACAGTATGGGAAAGAGAGGCCATTAGAGTATTTCAGCAAAGTGTTATGCAAGCCCGAAATATATTACTCTGTAAATCGCAGGGAGCTCCTGGCAATGGTCAAGTCTATTGGACATTTTTACCATTACTTATATGGAAGACATTTTATTCTACGAACAGATCATGCATCATTACATTGGTTACTGAATTTCAAAAACCCAGGACAGATATCTAGGTGGATGCAGCACCTCCAAGACTACGATTATAAAACACAGCACAGACCTGATTGCTTACAAAACACTGCTGATTCACTGTCCAGGAAGCCATGTGAGCCAATGTGCTTTCATTGTGATCGCCAAGAAGGGAAGACTGTGAAGACACCAACTGTTTGGAGAACTAGAATCCAAGAGTTCACAACTGACAATGAACATTCTCCTTGGAGTGACGAAAATATTGGCGAAGATCAGAGAAACGACCCTGCTCTTAGGCCAGTAATATAATGGAAGGAAAAAGGCCTGCATCCAGAGTGGGCTGAGTTATCTTATTAAAGTACTACAATTAAGGCATACCGGGTGCAATGGGATTCTATATCTCTGAGAAATTGTGTGCTGTACCATAACTGGGAAAGTGCAGATAGCCAAGAAGCACACCTACAATTGGTAATCTCAGAAATTGGCGTTCCTGAGGGGCTGAAGGAACTTCGTAGTTCAGCAGCTGGATAATATTTTGGAATTAAGACTATCAGCCAAGTTACATTGCGATACTATTGGCTATATTGCAGGGATGATGTCGAGAGGTGGTGCAGAACATGTGACACTTGTATGGCAAGAAAGGGACCAAGAACTTGAGGATGTAGTCATATTCAGAAGTACATTGTTGGAGCTCCATTCGAGATGATGGCAGCAGATATTTCGGGTCCCTTGCCAGTGACTGAGAGGAAGAAATGGTACCTATTAGTGGCAAAAGACTACTTCACTAAGTGGCCTGAAGTCATTCCAATACCTAACCAAGAAGCTATCACGGTGGCCGATGCTTTAGTGGAGCATATATTCTCAAGGTTTGGAGTACCACTCGAACTTCACTCCGACCAGGGCCGCAACTTTGAAGCTAAGTTATTCCAGGAAGTGACCGAAATTCTGGGAATGAAGAAGATGCGGACTACTCCTTTGCATCCTCAGTCGGATGGGATGGTCGAGCGGCTAAATGGGACGCTGGAACAGTATCTGTCCATTATTGTAGCAGACAATCAAAATAATTGGGACTCTAAGGTGCCCCTGTTCGTCCTTGCATATCGATCAACTGTCCATGAAGCCACTAGGGGAAACGAGATATGATAGGAGGGGACCTGAAGAGACATTTCAAGAAGGTCATCTCTTGTGGCTGTATGATCTACAGTGACGAAATGATACTGTCCGACGCTACAGCAGTGCTGGGAAAGCCCTTTACTATATGGTCAAGAAGATAAATGTCTTGGTCTTCTGGATTGTTCGCAAGTGCACTCGGACAAGAAAACCCAACGTTGTGCATATTGACAGACTGCCCCTCAATGATGAATCAGAGTCTGTTGCGTCTATTTGGGACGAACATACTTAAAGAGGGGGCAGTGTTACGAGCAGCGACTGTCTGGTTGTTCGGTGAAAGAGGATACAGTGGTGGCAGAGCTAAGAGACCCCGTGATAATCTGAGAGCAGTGTAAGCTGATATGGAAGCGGTAAGAGCAAAGAGGTTTGGCGTACATTCTGCTGCTCATGTTACGTTTTAGCGATGTGCGGTGGAGGCCACTTTCACACCGATATCGGGTAACAGAAGATACCATGGTCTAAAGTATTCCTGTCCGTACTCTATTTTGCGGGGTGGTGCTGGACCCTGATGCTTCCTTCCAGGAGGTATGAGATAAGAGACTTGCAGAAAGAAATCGTGACTTTAGAGTAAGGATATAAAATATAGTAAAGATATAAAATAGAGTAAGGATATAAAATACAGTAAGGATATAAAATACAGTAAGTATATAAAATAGAGTTGCAGCAGAGTCAACGAGAGTTATTGGCTGGTATGTGCCTAGTGTGAGTTAAAGTGATAGTGACGAGTGGAGAGTACTATTGGGTTGCGACAAGTATTCGAGGGCGTCTCGCGAGTTGGATTGCGGCAAAAGTGTGACAAAATGGTTTCTGGGCCACGAGAGGTTCATCGGTGCTCGTTCGTTGGGTGCACCATTGTGAGTGATTATAAAGACTTTCCATGTACAGAGAACTTATATAGATTTATTACTTAAACTTTATAACCTGTATGTAAATAGTAGTTATTTGTTTGTTTGACATATATTTAATTGTGATTTATCATTAATGACATAGGTTTTTTGTAAATATAGTTCTAAATGAATTGGGTTTGCTTTATTTATTTTCTGTATTTTATCAATGACCTCCATCCCTAAACATACCTTGCACCAACTTGTAACAATTTGTAAAGTGCATTAGTAACATTTTGTTAAAGGTATTTATTTTGATTTCGCCTACTGTGAAATAATAGCTTTGTTTTGTTCAGCATTTTTGACAATAACATTTTTTTCTTTTTCTTGAAAGCTTAATGTAATATTCAATCATGCTAAAATTATATTCATTGTTGTCTCAGTACTTGACAAATATTTCTAAACTATTTTCTTTTAACAAACTGTTGTAATATTTCAAACAACATGAGCGACTGGTTTAATAACAGTAGCAACTACAGTTTAATAATTTTTACTAACATAATCTTCGCCTGCAGCTAACTTTCCTTTGCGTACGTTACTCGTATTCCTCACTGTCTTTCTTCCCCTTTGTACTTGTGAAATATATGTTTTGTTTTAAATTTTTCTGGGGTGGCATTATTTAAAGAAGTCGAGTTATTGCATTCGTCACCACTAGTAGGGTATAATTCAGTCTCTGAATGAGCCAATTTAAATTTTTTTGTTAGTATTCTTGTATATTTCGTATATATTCGAAAATGCCGGCAACATCGGTAGCTGTGTCGTAGGTGGCGCTTCTGCTACGAGAAATTTATATTTAAGATAGCAAAGTGATGACATGTGGCTCATGATTGAACGAAATCTTTGTTTTGTTGTAAATTACACTATGACTGATCGGAGTATCAGTGTTATGGTTGAAGAGATAAAAAAAAAAAAATGTTATTGATTGTATGTTTTTCAAGAGGAGTACCTATGTGTTTTTCATGTAGTAGTATGCAGATAATATGCTGTATATAAAGTTTACTTTTTTGACTATTAGTGTGTTTTACCATATTTGATCAATGAATGTAATAAGTTCTGCACAAACATTTTACATAAAATGTGTAGAAATGTAGCGATATAATAGAAACTTAACTTGTATGGAAGCTGGTCTTGACAAATGAGATTACATTGCTGAGTAGAGGGAAAAGTTGTATCTGCGCATATGTATAAGGTTGGATAGAAGGGTGTAATGTACAGTTCGGGCAGGTTGTGATATGAACGATTGAGAGTGAAGGTTAAGTTGGTGGGGATCTGGGAAGTGGAAGGGGTGGGTTGGTGGAGCTGTTGGAGGGGTATGGTTGGGTTGGGTGAGAGGTGGATGGGGTGGATGGGGTAGTGGTGTAGTAGTGTAGTGGATGGGTGGTCAGCATAAGTTGTATCGATATGTATATGATAGGTAAGTTCCTTGGAGCGTATAGTGCTGTTCGGATGATGTCCACAATGTTTGAAAGTAGTCGAAGAGTCTGAAATGTGAGTATCAAAGATATTATATTACTTTTTAAATAATTGACTTGATTTTATCGGTAGCCGATCGGGTATAACTATGTAAGTTATAGGGTATGTACTCAATGGTAAACTAAAGGAAATAATTTAATTATATTATAATTTGTAAAGAAAATTAATTTTATTTACTGCGTTTATTTTTTATTTTTTTTATTTTTTTTGTTTATTTTTTTATGTGTTTATTTTTTTATTTGTTTATTATTATTATTATTTTTTTTTTTTTTAGGTTTTTGGAAACTGGTATTTAATTGGAAATCGATCAGGTATAACTCCGATTTGTGTGGGATGATCGGGTCTACAGGAAAAAAAGATCTTGTGTACTATAAACATTTAAAATTCATTTTATTAAAATCGATTTTTGAAACCTGATTGATATTTTTGGAAAATATCAGGTTTTGTTAAGAAGATGGTGGACATAAGCAGATATCAGTTTTGGTATAAAAAATTATATTCTTAAAAAATAAATTTTTTACAAATAAATTTTATTAATTGTTTTTATTGAATTTGTAATATTGATTATTGGTGATGCACGAAAAAAATGCGTAATCCAGCCATTTTGAGAAGACATTAGGGACATACTGATTTTGAGATATCCACAAACGGAATTTTGATGATACGAGGAAAAAAAAATTGAATATTTTGGGGAATTTTTTTACCTTCATTTTTCCTCCAGGGCGGGTTAAAGGTCACGATTAAAGGTCAAGGTCATCCAACATGGTGATTCGGCCCATGATGTCACGACATGGTGGGGGTGGAAGTGCCCTACTCGGGCGTGGTGCCTCACACAGAATCCTCTACCAAAGAGAACATAACTAGAGAAGGTGATTTATCGCGAGAATGTTTTCTGCCAGCGTATTCTGCAAATCGGTGTATCGTCCTGCGTCATGTATTGTTGGTCGACGGTTATGTGGCACAGTCTAGTTGTTTACAGACGAATCACAGACGTCCAGAAGTAGTGCACCATAGTTATCATTGGCCCAGTCAAATAGAGACTCACCAATAACGAAATAAAAGCGTAAGAAATGAATACATTACATTGAAGTCTAGGAAACAGTCAACTTTTCCCGCGATAAATCACCTTCTCTAAACATAACTATACTACTTTCCTTAAAGACCGATAAAGTATCGTACATTTTATTTCTTCAGCCTTCTCGGATTTACACAAGCCGAAACCATTTGAACTAACGCAACTGCAACTGATTCACGCGACTCATGTTTTCTTGGGAAATGTTTCCATTTTAAATTTTGGTCACTTTATTTCGAGCAATGATGTTACCTGTAACAATCCAATTTTATCCAGTCAAGTGTAATTGATTGATAGATACGTAATTTGATTGCTAAATAAAAATCTCGCATACATTTTTTCGTCATATAATTGACTCAAAATAAAGAAATAAAAGCATACTACAACTGCGCCACAATGAAACAAATGAATTAACAAGTGCTTCTTCCAGGAAGATTCTTACTAGCACAACTAACCGAACATATTCAAAGAGTTCTGAATCTTACCTTTAATAAGGAGGTAATTTGCAGTCATTCAAAGAGTGTCATGGTGATACAAATACATAAAAACACTATTTGTAAAATCAAAATAACCAGAACACATAACCCATACAGCACACAAAGTTTCAGTTATGTTTCAGAAATATTTTTGAAACATTACTATGTATCATTTACACAACATTTAATTTCAGTGTTTAAGAGATATTTCAGAAATATTTCAATGTAACACATCTATCCAAATGTTTCAGATAGGTCTCAGAAACATTTATGTGAGACTTTTACCAACGAGCGATTATATATTTCGCAGCACACATTGCAGAAACATTTCAGAAATATTGCTAAGTAACATTTCAATAAGCGCATTTTAAATAGGTCTCCGAAACATCAAGTTGAGATGTTCGCCGCAATGGTCGCTGGTTAGTTACAAGTAATATATTACAAATTAAAATTGTTAGAAATTACATTTTGTGGGTCTTGGTAGCTGTTATATTGGTCGTTTTTCAAGGTACTGTGTGCTAGAAATGTTTTTTGAAACATAACTTATATTGTGCACTGGTAAAGGTTAATAATCACTACACATACAACACATAATGTTTCAGTTATGTTTCAGAAACATTTCAAAGACTTTACAAAATCTCGTTCAGATAACATTTCATTTGAGTATTTCACTTATATTTCTGAAACATTCCAATGTACTGTTGTAATATTACGTATCTCATGTTTCAGATAGGGTAGGTCTCAGTAATATTCCGCTGAAACTTCCAACAGAACGATATGGTTTATATTTCACAGTACACATTCCAAAAACATTCCAGATATATTGTGATGTAACATTTCAATAAGAATGTTTCAAATAGGTCTCCGAAACTTTTAGTTCAGACACTCGCCGCTATAATCGCTGAGTAACCACGTTGCTTGTTGAATAGGAGGATTTTTTAGTATATATTTGTTCCAAACAAATAGGTATATTGTAAGTGTTTAACACTCCTTATTACCCTGCTATTTCAACATGAAACACCTGTTAGTTAAACACAATTTAGTGGTTAATATTGACAGTTCAAACAGTTTTTCCATTGCGACGATTCTGTTGTTGGTGGCTCGTGACCCGCGTTTGGTATTAATAAGAGGTGTCGTTGCTCTGTCTCTTACGTGATTAATGCTGGATGATTGGGTTCGTATTAAGTAATGTTGTAGTATGCCCGGCTAGCTCTAATTGAAATAAAATAACAATGAAGTTTCTTTTTAAATCGGCCTAAGGGACTCACGCACTGCGGGTTGCGTCACGAGAGGTAGATACTTATAGTTTCTTTCGACGAAAAGAATAGGCGCTTCCTCCGGCGGCTTTTGATCGGTCACGACGTTAATTATATGCAGGTACCGGCCGTGATCACCCGAAAAGTCCACACTCCGGTGACCCCGAGCTCGCTGTCCACCGTCCTTACAAACCCGACGACGAATATCCCGACACCTGTCCTCCCGAGTTCACACACACCCGGCTCGTCTTAAGACTTCATTATTAGTGCCCCGCGTCTCGCAACTTTGCCCTCCTGGGCGGCGTCCCCTTCCTGCCCCACCGGACTCATGGGGGCGGGTAGGTTCCCCCGACCAATCAGAGCGAAGACCTGGCCAGAACATTGTGTGCGTCCCTTGTGGAAGCTCCGTATTTATTTAAAATCAAATTGAACATGGGCACATTCTCACAGCAATTACAAATAAAACACTTAGCCTAATTACTACTTGCTATCTTCAATTAATATAATTCTAGTTCAAATTACGTACGTTACACGGGGTCTGTTGGGGGAGGGGAAAAGGAGAAGAAATGTGTAGACGAGAGAGAAAGAGAGAGGATTGTATGGCAAGGAGACAGGGGACAGGGTGAGGTCGTGCGCCCCACCCCCCTTCTAGAACAGCATGTGGTACGGCCCACGCATCATCTGCTCTATTGTCGCCAGACCGGCGGGCAATTATCACTCTTAAAAACTATAATCATTATACATAAAATTATCTTAATCTTACTAGCATATTCGAGTCTGTGACATTCCACAGGTTAAAACGATACCAGACACGATACCTCTGTGATAATATTAGTAATAGTCATTTTTTTTCTAGTGTTTTTATACTGGCCTATCACAGGATCCCACAGACCCCTCACAATCAATACTGAAGTTAAAATGGATGGCAATATGTTACATATGACAATAAAGGCCCCTTCATTACAATCAATCATCATAATTAACCTAAACTACATTAATTTATATATATAAAAGTATCAATAAAATAGGGCTGTCACACCATGAATAACAAAGTGTCTATGGATATTCGTACTGAACACTTAAAAATATCAACAAATGCCGTACCTCTAGTTAGAGCCTGAAATAGTATTGAAACTGTTGTATATTAATCTTGACAATACTATTTATAATGCTAACGAGTTTGTCTATCAAACTCTTTTTTAATTAATTACATCTATACATCACAAGTCGTAGTAGCCGAGAGTGGTGTCCGACCGCTTGCCTCAGTGGTTAGCGCTCCTGGTTTCGGGGTCAAGGGTCCCGAGTTCGATTCCCGGCCGGGGAGGTGGCATTTACAGTCACTTCCTCGGGTTCAGGACTGGGTGTTTGTGTTCGTCTTGTCTGTCTGCCACACACCAACGTCCAATATTCCCAGTGACTTTTTGCTTCGTGTAAGTGACGTACACTTACACGAAGCAAAAAGTCACTGGGAATATTAAAAAAAAGTGGTTAGCATCGGAACATTCAAGATGAAGGGTCATAGGATCGAAACCCAGTCAAGCCAAGACGAATATTTACAAGTTTGTAGATGTGTCAAAGCACCACTGTCTAGTAAAAGTGATTTTGTGTTTTACTGCAGAGAAATTATGTATTACATTACAATAATTCTGAGACGTTTCACTGCAATATTTTTGAGACCCCTTACACTGCAATATTTCCGAAACATTACACTGTAATGTGTCTGAGAGAAGACATATCTACATTGCTGAGATGTTGCTGAAATATCTCTGAAATGGTTTGTTACGTTACTGAGATGTTACAGATGTTTCATTGAAACATTTCTGAAATCTAACTGAAACATTGCGTGCTGTCTGGGAACTTTAATTTTGGAATACGAAACCAACTTTTACCATGTGTTATCCTAACCATTAATGGTATTATATCAAATAAACTGCAGTGTTTTGTGGGTTTAGTATAGCTGCCAACCACCACTAGCGCCCCAGTCTAGAATTTTAAATATGGCGGCAATAACCACTGTTTCACTGAATTCCTTAATTGTTTCTTTGTGCCTCGTATATCGCACATATTATTTATAATCCCACTTGAAATTTCGTTAAGTTTGTATTTTTGCTTATTGGTAGCTGTAAACCATCAATATTTCAAAGACTTTACTGTAGAAAGCAGATCTTTTTGCATATAGTCATTTAGTGATGTTTATATTGCACATATAAAAAGGAATGTGAGTGAAGATATTCTGGTCATCAGTTAACATCGAGGTCTTCAACACTAGTGACTGGTGACATGATGTGAGTATGGAGCTACATCGGAATGAAGGAGCGGGGGAAATGGGAGATCCCCGAGAAAACCCGCCGACCAGCGGCATCGTCCAGCACGAGTCCCACATTCGAAAATCAGGGAACCGATCCCGCCGGGAATCGAACCTGGATCGCCGTGGTAACGGACGAGTGCTCTAGCTACTGCGCTAAGCACAGCCCCTGTTACAGGAAATAATGACGAAGTAAGGACTGTAAAGTCGCTTCCAACAAGATTTAGCCAGCAATAGAATGCACGATTGCAGCGTTAGAGGTTAAGTGTTAGTAACATACAAGTTATGATAATTGCGTGCAGTAGTTAAAACTGTTTGTTGCGAGGAAAGACTGGCGTGTACACGTACATGATGAGCACTGGAAGCTTGTTGGCGGACGTAGCAATAGTGACCGGTATGTTAACATACTGCCAGTGATGGGAAGAGGAAAGTGTATCGACAACTTGCGACAGAACGACGCGGTGTTACAACTAAAAGATCAAAGGCAGTATTTGATGATGAATGCGTGCTCTGATTGGCAGATATTTTCTGCGGGCTCGTAATCGTTCAGTGGACATTGTTCTGTGTAGCTCCACCACAGCGTCACAATGCGCAAACAATTCTGGCGAAGTAAAACAACGGCCTGCGGCTAAACCTGCTACCCTTACACTCTTCACGTTTTGTCGCTTTTCACAGCGCACGTGGCACAACAACACACAGTCTCACCACATTTTGTTCTGTGTACAAAACTGAGATTGCAACTGTAATATTACGTAAATATTCCTCTCAAGCGTAAAACAGTTTTATATATATGCGTATTAGTGACACACGAAATAATATTTTAGGTATGTAGCATTTCTGCTGAAATTATGTTTCATTCCTGTCTCATTATATTAGATGCCTAGCGAGTGCATTACTTTCCTATGGGATAACTTATAGATAGTTGCTCGAAAATGTAGATTAAATTTGTCTGTAAATTGAGCATAGTGAGAGTAATGCTACCCTAAAGAATATATATTAAAATAACATTTTTGTAAATATAGCGTTAGAGATTTGATTCGAAAAAAACGAACTCTGAAGAGTGTTTAATAAATTCAAGACGATATAGTTTTCGATAAAGAAAATACTTTTAAATTTTATCAGCACGGAAGCGTTACTCAGATGATACATTTATCACCACACCAATTCACCTTGTTGTGGATTACATAAAAAAATTAAGAACGACAAAACTCTTAAATCAATTTCCAACATATGTATCAGGTCGTAAAAAACATAGTTCCGACGTTCAATATCTGTAATAATAATACAAATAGGTGTCCAAACTTCTTATCAGAATTTGACTAACTTGAACTTACGTGTCTTATCAGAGGATGAGAGAGAGGAAACAATACAGGACGATTTTAAAGAAGTTTTAAGCCGCATATAGTTAAGAAGTGAGGTAAGAAATTCATCTTGTGCCGATTTTTCTTTGCCAAGAAACACTTTCAGTACATAGTTTGTGTGTCTGTATGCACACGCACGTGTGTATATATATGCATACACATGTGAATATATAAACATGTATATGCATATACGGTGTCCAGAAACAAACACGTAATATGCACACCACGCAAATCCTGGGCTAAATGGGAGATAAAAATGTTAGTAGCGAAATGTACGATGTCGTCATATATGCACAAAGTTGCAACATAGCACTGTAGTTAGCCCACTCTTGCGCTCCACACATATCTTACTACTCTATCCAGTCTAAGGTTGCAGCAGAAATAATAATTGCTAATGAAATAAATCGAAGCATTTTAGTTTTATTTTGATTCCTCGCATTGTAAGTGTGCCTAATACAGTTACCTTATATTTTTCCCAATATTTCAAAAGAAATGTATGCTGTACAAAAATTTTATTGTCATTCACTTGCATGAATTAGCTGCAACCTTAGAATGGATGGAGTATACTACCGCTCAGACCTACATATTATTGGTGCAGGTTATAATACCGAGCAATCTAAACATGTTTCTATGTTTACATGAAGTAACATACATAAAACAATACCTGGACTTCGAACGCAAGAGGGGACTATATCCGTACAGTGTTGCCACATTGTGCACGTAAAATGGCGTCGTACAACATTTTGCCACTAACATTTTCGTCGTTGTTAAAATAACCAAAAAGTAAGGAGTAAATCTTAATATATAAAATGAAGTGTCCTGACTGACACACTTGCTCACTCACTCACTCACTCACTCACCAACGCACAGCCCAAACCGCTGGACCTAGACCAATTGAATTTTGAGGGAAGCTTCCCCTTGATCCGTAGGCACCCACTAAGAATGGATTTAACGAAACTCGATAATTAATGGGGTGAATAGGGGTGAAATGTGTATGCAAAGAATCCCTGATATCTCATTAACCGGGGAAACTATCATAATTTTTTAACTTCAAATATTGCCCAAACAAATGTATATTTGTGAATTTTTCGATTTTGCGAAATTCGAAAAATAAGGGGGTGAAAAGCCGTAACATGTGTTTTTCATTAATCCATGATTTCTCCTAAACAATTTCAGATAATGAGGTGATTTTTTTTCTTTAAAATGATACTTAAGTAAATATCTAAAAATCATTTTTAGAATGTTTCGAAATTCGTCATTGAAAGCACCTAAAAATAAAACGTGTTTTTAATTAGGCCCACTTATCTCCTAAACGTTGAAATGGTTTTTGCTTTAAAATAAATCTTACGTAAATATATAAAAAAGTAATTTCAGGATTTTTCGAAATTCGTCCTTGAAAGCTGTGAAATTTTTTTTTTCAAATAATCATCTGTACCGCTTATACCCGTTTAGATATCGAGATGATTATTTGATATGATTGAAGCTTATGTAAATATCTACAAATCGAATTCAGGATTTTATGAAATTCGAAAATTGTGGCTGTGAAAAGCAGTTAAATGTAACAGTCTCCCGAAAAAAGAGAATGGTCATGGGGAAATAAATCAACAGTTGTTTCTTTTTGCCAACCTACTCATAAATAAAACCTCTTTGGACTGTAGCCAGTACATACGATAGAATATCACGGCCTGCCTTTAAACATTCACTCAGGTATTGTATAGTTTGTGGTGTGGGAGGGGTGGGGTTGCGGCTTCGTATCCTGTGCAAGACTTTGAGATGGGAATTACTATGACATCATACGAGCATATTGCGCGTGCTCTTTACACTGAGCTAAGACAATTTATAGTTCACTGTTACTGAGTACGCTAGCTGTTAAATGCCTTCATCACATATTTTATCCAGAGCTACATGTATACATTTCATAATTTCACGCGAGCAAAGCAGCAGCCGGGCAGTTATTTTATAGAGATGTAAAGATGAATTAAAAACAAAGATGTTCTGCAATTTAAGTACGCTCAGCGAAGTGGACTGGATAAAGCTGTTTGTATTCCTTGTTTTAAAAATATACAAAGTATATAGTAACACTATCAATTAATAAGTAATTAAAATTAGTTATTTTTTTCTATAGTACACGCGGGCGAAACCGCATAGGTACAGCTAGTAATTAATATATTAATGACATCAAGTTCTGAAATCTGCGAAAAAAATGGTTTCCAATATTTTTCACATTCTGTAGGTAATGGGATTGTTCAAAAAAAATTTTTGGCATACAATGTTTTACTATTGCTGCATATTTTAAAATAAGAAATTACACAGTATATAGCAAGATACCTTAATGAACAAAAATGGTTGCATTGTTGCACCCTTTTGTAAACAGTTTTCGAGAAAATATACTTAGAAAACGTGGAACCTCACAGATAGGCAACACGCGATACAAGGCGGTTTGGGGAACCCCGTCACTAAATGAAGGTCAAAGGTATTTGAAACAATTTTTTTACAGATTGTATATCTTGTTATTACTAAATCGCACCCTGGAATTTACTATCTATTCGCCTTTACTTGTGTTTATTTTAACAAACTCAGTTTTTCAGTGTAATAGAGAATTTTCACATGGTCACTGTACTGAACGAGTTCTTGAAATGCTACGCGTAATCCAAAGTGCTATAATTACTGCCACTTACAAAAATATTTAGACCACATAAATAAAATACATGTAAGGGACATGCCGCTGGTAATATCTTTATGTGTATCGAGCTTGATAAACATTTGGTAATTTTTGATGGTTTATCTCATGTGATAATAAACGTTCAAACTACCGCCACTTCTGAAATATGAATACGGAATCAACCGAATTAATAAATGCATGTTACTGTACTACACAAGTACTGAGTTTGCTGAAATTCGAAAAATATGATCAGTAATTGTTCAAATGGCTACAATTTTGAAAACATAAGTACAACGTGAACAAAATATATAAAAGTAATGTAACCATACTATGTACTGTTTATGTACCGAATTGGAGGAATTTTTTAAAAATAGTTCCACAAACCTATTTTGTCTTTGAAAATAAATTGGCCGTCACTTTGAAAATACACAGATTACATTCGGAAACACAAGTCAGTTTACCTTACTATATACTATTTATTTATAGTTTAATAACATTAAGAAAATTAGTTACTCAGGTTTACATGTTATCAAAAAAATTAAATTGCCACTATTTTGTAAAATATGAATACCACATGAACAAAATACCTAAATGTTAAGTGACATCATTACGTACCATAAGTGTGCCTAATTTGAAGCAATTCGGTCTCGGGTCTACACTTTTATAAGGACGACACGCATACGAACATGCAGACATACTGACACGAAGGAGAACTAATTATGGCTTCAATTACCGTTGGAAAGTAGGTTTAAAACACACAAACAATAAATCATGCCTCTATTGTTAAAAAAAAAGTGAAACATTACAACAGTGTCATTAAACCAGGAACCTTAAATGAGACAGAAATGTTACTCTGGTTCGGAAAGTTGCGCTAGAATGTATCCAGAAATAAAATAGAAGAATCGTCAGAGAGATTCTAGGACATAATAAGACAGAAGAAGGCTACAGACTGCGAAGTAGACAAGAGACGGAACACATATCTACATAGTAAATTACGTGAAGAAACGCCGACTGGAATTTTACAGGCATATACAAAACGCAGGACACCCGACAAACGAAACAGACGCCAGAGTACAGTACAGGAGAAAGCAAAAACAACATGCTGTAGAGCACAGAAGTCGGAAGAGACCTGAAGGATGTTGACATAACAGACTCAGATATACAAGACGGACAAACATTCAACCACAAAATACTCGAGTGGAAAGTGAGCCAAGACAGTAACAATTTGGTCGGGAGAAGAAAAGGGCTTTCATAGCGAGAAGATGAAATCTGTGAGACGCCTGAGAAAATATCACCTTCAGTAAACGATCCACGTGGTCCTATTAGCGGCCTATACGTGTATAATAACAGTATGTGTATATTAGCATTAATTACTTGCATCTCTTTCGCCATAGATAATTTTACATTTCTAGGTCCAGCGGTTTAGGCTGCTGTTCAGTGTGTCGGCAAGTCAGTCATTCATTCAGCAAGTAGGTGTTCTCTTTTATACATAGAGATTGGCCAAAGTTGACGTTTGATAAAAACCACAGGCGTTCACGATATCAGAATTTGTCGATGACTCAGACAAATGTAAAAGAATCACTAGGCAAAGAAGCGAAAATTCAGTCATGTGATGAATGGATGTGGGAATAATAATGACGACAACGGTATATTGCATGCTGCCTGGCTGTTATCTTATGTAATGCTGGTGTTAATGAATGCTCTAATATTGGTTTGTACGTATGCACTCTTGCAAGCGGTGTAGCACACGACTCTGTGTGTTTTTATTGGTGAAATAGCCTACAGGAACCTACGTCCTGAACACATCTCATTGTAAGTAAACTGAGGAAGATGGAAAGTCTGTGTAGAAAGTACAGTCACTGAAGCCATGTACAGTCAAGTGGTGAGTGACTAACTACTTCTACAATAGTTTTGAAGAACCATCTTTGTGGCCAAAAACACAGTTATTGCCCAATTCGTTAACACATTCTTCTCTAAGTGATCATATTTTGCACAATACACCCCACTTCAGAAATTTGGGTAATTTTTTTCTATAAATTAAATTGACATTTTGGGTGGGAAGGTTATGATTTACTATTAAAAAAATAAAGTAAAAAAAGATCCAATTAATTTGTTATTGCGCAGTAAAAACACTTTCGTTCAAAAAACAAAATTTTGTTTGGATATGACCTAAAGCAAAGTAACTTAGCGTCACATGTATTTATCTTGATGCGATAAAGAAATCCTGCATTACAGCAAAGCAAATATGGAAAACTTATGTATTGTCACATTTTGTCATTAGTGTTTTCTTTGAAAATAAGAAGTTTATTTGTATCAAATATAACTTTTTTCAAAATAAAGATCATCTTAAAAATAGAACTATATTCAAACTAAGTTTGCAAGTAATTTATCTTAATTAACCATAACACAATTATTGCTACCTTAAACAAAAATGTTCTTTGCGACGCTGTAACTTTGCAGTGGTTCATATTTAAGCCAACATTGGTTGTGGCAACGACAGTGTTTTCACTGTGTGTTGACATAATTGTTGCCAATATTTTTTACGAAAAATTCCGAGTTCATATCTACCGTTGGTTTTGATTTTAACCTGACGACGTATTGGGTCTACTGTTGACTCGAACCATTTACCTTGTTCTCCGCAAAGTTAGAATTGCACTTGAAGTTGTCGTGTTACGCAGTGCCAATGTTAAAGAGGATCATTAAATGAGATTTGACCTACGTACATTACTTTTTGTAATCACAGTGAACTGTGAGATATGTCTTACAAGTAGAAACTCGTTGACAGCCGAGGGAATGTCTGTTGTTTACATTTTAATTACCTTGTGGCATTCCAAAATTTGAAAATGGTAACCTATTACATGTTTGCTTGTAATTTCATGATAATTACTAACAGATATCCCTCGTATGTTAACTAAACGCAATTTACTACCAACATACTAGTTCTAATAATATTTAGGCACAAAATTAAATTTCTTTTTTCAGCTTTATCACGCTGATGTCACGTGAACCTCAATGCTGACTGGCTAACAAGTTATTTTATTCTCGTCGCGCACTAAGCGTCGGGTATTTTGCGCTGGTTCAATAGTATTGTGAATTCAGAGTGAGTAGTTAACTTACTACTGACCATTATTATACGTCAAAGAATAACCGAGTATATTTTTGTAGCCTGTAAATAGACAGTGGCCGTACGTTTACAGCAGAGGCTATATAGCAACATGTAGAATATGTTGTTAGTGACATGAGCAGGTTAGGAGGTGGGGTGGTGTATATGTCGCAGTGGTTAGTGGTTGTTTACACACCTGTGTCTGTTGTGCTGTACAATGTGTTGTGTATACTCGCGTGTGATTGGACTCTCCTCCCCCACTACAACTGAGGGGCGTAACAACTGCTACCCCTACCACACACTATCGTCTCGCCACCAGATACGTCTCTCAGGACAGATGCGTGTTTCTTCCTAGTACTCCTGGATTCTCTTCTTCTTGCGTTCCCACTCGCAGCATCTTTGACGCCATGTTCCACGCTAGAACCAGCCATAGACAGACATTACCGATATTCTGTATTAAGTTGTATTATTAACGTGTTGCTTCGGTAAAAATAATGTCATGTAAAATAAGGAAATGTTAGGGAATGTAAGGTAAAAGCTTTTATTTTCTGTTTACCTTTAAAACGTATCGTTTCATTGAAATGCGTAAATATTTCTTTAAAACCGTCTTGTACATTTTTTTCCTATGTTAAAGATTATATCAGTAAATCGTTTTAAATCAATATGAAGTATATTAAAGATACAACAAAAAATTACATTATATAGTGAATTTTCTTAAACATATATTACTACGTGATTCAATGAAACATATCGTTACTTACAACTTAATCATGTGGCCATTATAATATATGTTTTACATGAAACGCTAAGTTAATGCGTTATACAAATATAACAAGAAGTCACGTGAATTCAGTGGTATCACCGGTGAGAATGATAGCAAAATAGGGATATAAAATACATTAAAAGTTGCTTTTTGAAATCTACTTAAGAAATGGCGCTAATACTGTTTCATGTAAAAAGTAATACACTTTTATATTCTCACATTTAGATGAAGAAATACGATGTCCACTGCCTTTGCACCCACAAGTTTCGGTTTGGTATAACAATTATATTCACTAGTGGTAACGAACGTTAGTTACCGAATGGTATATTTGTAATTTTATTGGATTAGGATACACCGATATGTTTCGTTATATAACATGGATATCCGCGAAGCATAGAGAATAACGCCATCTTACTCTGTGCGTTAGTAACATGTATTCATGTTATAACAAAATTGGAAGTGTAAACGTAAGAAAATATTAATGAATATGTCGAACAGTTGGAATTAAACGCTGCATTTCAGACATCACGACATAGCATTAACATAGGCTATGAAGTATAGAGAGTGGCAACACACGTTGACACAATAAGAAACGTATGTGACTTCAATAGTATAGTACAGTTAAGTTTAGTTCCTTCTAGGACAGGATTCAATTCCAGACTCTGGCTTCGACCGGTGGCCTATTTCTACGTAATTATTCGTATATTTTCTACCATGGATCTCTGTTTTTCTCAGTTGTATTCAACGAGCTATATAGAAAACATAGAGGGGCGGAAACAGCAATCTCCAAGGCTCTGAGGTGAAGCCCAATTGAACGTGGTATTTTCACTCTAGATAAAATGGCAGACTCTTATATCCGGCCGAGAGACGAGAGCGATTATGCTAATTTAAACATTATTACAGTATAATATATTACAATAATTATTGGCATTTTTTCCTGTGTTAAGCCGGAATATAGTTGAGCTATAAAGTAACGGATTTTATGCAAACATAATGATGGATTTTTAACATAATCTTGGCCACACTGCTGTTCGCCATGTTTTCTGGGGTCAAAACAGCCGTTCAATTGGGCTTCACTTTGGAATCATTTCCGCCCCTCGTTGGTTGTATTTATTCGTAGCTACCCTGATATGCTCTACCATCACCAATCAACCTTACTTCCGATGTCATCTGCTCGATTGTATTGGTGTTATTTACTTGTGGCACAGTCCCTTTCTGTTTCCATGCCTCACCGCTAAGAACGCTATCCCGTAAGGTCTATTTTTCAGGTACTGTATGTATGGACTTATCACCTTTCAAATACCAGAAACAATGTATTTCCTGGATCTGCCCCACTATATCTCTATAATCAGTGAACGTCACCCACGTATTATGACAACTGGCACAGTATGGATTTTACTATGGAAGTACTTAATTAGTTCGAAAATGTATATCATTAAATATCTCACGTTAGAAATTTGTTTTAACCCTAGAAGAGCCGCGGTTGGCTAGAGCATTTGCTCCCGAAAGGCGATCCACGTTCGATTCCCGACGAGGTCGGTCCCTGAATTTTCGCATGTGGGAATCATGCTGGACGATGCCGCTGGTCGGCAGGTTTTCTCGGGAATCTCCCGATTTCCCCGGCTCTTCATTACGGCGCCGCTCAATACTTCGTCATGTCACCCCTCACCAACGCCAAAGACCTATATGTTAAATACTGACTAAAAGCCATTCACTTATTTTGTTCCTACCGCCAGCCTCTTCACTTTAAATTCTGGGTAGAAGCTTTGGTATCTCACCATCATTTATGTAGAATGTAGTAATCTGTAGACATATGAATCGCTTATTTATGAAAGGGCATTAGTCAACTTTTTGGAGAAATGAGGTAAACACAGGATGTTGGGAGACACGTCATTTAAACTTGTCTGAAGCAATTAAGTGTGTCAACCCACCTTCAGTAAATTTCATATAATTATGAAAAGGCTTTAGTCAGTGGACTTACGCCCTTTCACAACTATACGGTTGTAGCTAGCAAAGACGAAACAAAATGTTTGAATCATCTTCCTACCTCCTTGGCAACGTTACATCGTGTTGCATGTTGGTATATTAAGTGCTCATTTGTTTTGTTGTGTACTTTTTGGTCGTGGCCACGGTCGTAGAAGAACAGGTCTGGACACTCGCCTGGAAACTTGACCCCCTTGTTGTTTGGCTGTAGTTCACCAAGTTACCGAGAATATTGTGTTTTATTGGCACTTCAGTTATAGGGCGGTCGGACTAAACTACCCCCACTTCCTTTACACTAAGATAACCAATTTATCAAAACGTATTATTTATCAAATTATGTAATACTTTCTTCGCTCACAAATTTAAGAAAAGGCTCCAGCAATCTTTATTTGTTTTATAAATCTAACACTGGAAAAAAGTTGGCGGAGTTTGAGTCCGACTGCCCTAACTGAAGCGCCAATAAAATACAACATTCTCGGTAACTTGACAAACTACAGCCAAACAACAAGGGGGTCAATCAAATTAGATTGGTAGATGGCCGAGTGTCCAGACCTGTACTTCTACGACCGTGGTCGTGGCCAACGACATATATACAGATAGACCCAGCGTAAGCTGTACTCTATGCACTACCGATGTGTGGCCAAAACAAAACAGTTTATTGTGGCTCACTTTTGCTGTGGAAGACAGGGTTTATGACTTATTTATAGTGTGGACGTGCTAAATGTAAAGGTTTTTACCTAGGAAAGTTTGATTTGTTGTACTAGACACAAAACGCATGTTATTTTTACACATTATATACCCATTTATTTGGTTATAATGCAAAATCGGACAAGATATATGGTACTACTACACTGTGCGACATTGTTTACATTGTATTCAAAATACGCCTGTTGTTAATAATTTTGGTAATTAATTAAATGAGTACAACACTGAGTCAAAAAAATAATTAATCTTTGTGCCAGGTTTTTAATATTTGACACCTTTGTATTTCCTGCAATAACCTGAATTATACACTTGTGAATAAATTCAGTCGTTTAGCTATGTTGCACTGCCTAAACAGTAGTTTTTGTTGGGATTCCATTAAACCATCTTGACTTTTCTCGTCCAGTTATGCTCTGGAAAATAAAATGGTAGTAAGGCTTGGGTAATAATAATCATACTGCCAAAACTTGCAATGAATGATACAGTAGTTATGCCATTGGCTAATGACTATATTCTATTGTGCAATAGTGGCCTTTCTGTGAATTTGGCTGTTATATTTTCTCACCCAAAATTCCCTTTTCTACGATATGAAACCAGTCCTTGATAGGATGAATTCAGACACAACCCACATAGTGTTCAAAGCAAATTTAATATTATTTATATCCAATCCCAGTGAAATATGACATGTACTTGGTCAACAGTACACAATGAAATTATTTTACAAAACAAATCGGAAACTTATGAAAAGTATGGTTAAAAATAGGGGTTGTAGATTACTAATCTTGATTAATAATGTTTTTTTTGTTTCATAACGTTTACAACTGCATTCATTCTTATAAAAAATCATCTCGATATCTCAACGGGTATAAGCGGTACAGATAATTATTTGAAAACACATTTTTTTAACAGTTTTCAAGGACGATTTTCGAAAAATTCTGAAATTATTATTTTTGATATTTACGTAAGATTTATTTTAAAGCAAAAACCGTTTCAATATTTCCACTGGTTTAGGACATTAGTTGGATTAATTAAAAACACATTAAATTTTTTAAGAGCTTTCAAGGACGAATTTCGAAAAATTCTAAAACTACTTTTTAGATATTTACCTTAGCATCATTAAAAAAAAAATCAACTCTCTATTTGGAATGGTTTAGGAGAAATCACGGATTAATGGAAAACACATTTTACGGCTTTTCACCCCCTTAATTTTCGAATTTCGCAACATCGAAAAATTGGCAAATATGCATTTCTTTGGGCATTGTGAAGTTAAAAGGTTTTGATAGCTTTCCCGGTTAATGAGATATCAGAGATTCTTTGAAAACACAGTTCACCCCTTTACAACCCCTTAACTATCGAATTTTGAAAAATCTATTCTTAGTGGGTGCCTACGGGCCAAAGGGAAGCTTTCCTCAAAATTCCATGATTCTAGGTCCAGCAGTTTGGGCTGTGCGTTGATGAGTGAGTGAGTGAGTGAATGTGTCAGGACATTTCGTTTTATATATTAAGATGATATGTTGCGTTGGCAGAATTAGCACTAAGAATGCCGCTATCATTGCAGTTTCTTATTTATTTATGTCTCAATATATTCTAAGACCATACAGTTCTGTAAATGTTCAACTTGTATAAATAAAATAGTGTATTTTCTAGCAAATATCAAATGCGACAGTGCCATTATTTTTGCGTTATTACATGCCCAAGCAACAATACGACCATTATGGAGATGTAAAAGTATAAAAAGTAATCCATCTACTTTAACTAATTTTTTCCAATTGATAGTGAATTTAGTGAACTACATCTAGATCATATTGTAAATGAACGTAAAATTTTTTTTTTATGTTTGACAAAACAAGTATGAGTTTATTTACGATAGTGCATTGAAGTGCGTCATTGCACTTACTATCAATGTTATTTAAATTCCCGGGCAGGTTTATTACTTTAACTGTATAATATTACAATAGTGGTCAATGCGTGGCACTCCCAAGTGATTACGCAAAATAATGTGATGTTATTTTTTGTTATATGCTAGAAAATAAGCTTAACTTAATTGTTACAAACTGAGCCGCCTTTTACACAACAATAAAATAGTGGAGTTTTCTGTGACATTTCCTCTTCTCACATAAATATACAAGACAAACATTTTCTCTCAACCAAACACATGTTTACCTCAGTCATTGTGATCATTGTTACCCACATGTTATCCTTATCCGACAGGAAGTCAAACTCTTTGAAAGCAAACCGTTTGGATTCGTGTACATACTGTCGCTTCTTGTTATGAATCACCATACGATTACTAAATAATACTTTAGTCTAGCTTATGCATTACGTTTTATGTATGTAGGAAACCACACAAATTTAAGTACCTACATTTATTAATTCTTCTGTTAAGAATGGCACGAGTATGATATTTATTTATTTATCACCTGATAACGTTATGTGGCTTTTCTTCTTTATGGTTGAAACTGGGATATTTAATGTTGCACTGATCTCCCTCCACGCATCCTCGCTCTTATTCCAGTTGTGGTAATGCTATTTCTTTGCATTCCACAATATTGAATAGGTTATGTATAACGTTTCCAGTTCACAACTTTGCTTCTGAATACTACTTTTCACGTCCACACAGAGCGCAGAAACAAGTCGGCTCATCCGAATTGTCTCGCGCATCGTGTTGCGCAAGTCCTGACACGTCTACACCGAGAGAGCCATGACTCGCGAATCTGATGCGCCAGGCAAACTCTCGCCGTCTATGCACACTTAGAGTATATGTTTCTTGGTAGACGTGTGTGAGTAGTAGCGAACCATTTTCATTTTCGCTTTGTGTAATTGTCTGCATTTTTTATGTAACCAATTTGTAAATGCATACTCCTATATATTTAGCAGTATTTGGAAGAATTTATTCTGCGTGTTGGTATGGTAATTTATGTAAAAATTTATAACTGACATCCTACCTATTCACAGAAACTACCACGTTATCATCCCAGCAAATTTACTAGCCTGACTTCGTCACTGTACTTTGTTTAATACATTTTTTTTTCATGTAAGACTTAGATTATTACTTTTCACTTTTTGTAAGACTATAAAATACAATTTACCTGTGCATTAGCAAGTTATACCATACACGCACAAAACTATTTGATATAAACATATTTTTTCTTGTTATTTAAAGTAATTTTCCCATAGGTACGTAGAATTATTTAGTAGCGTAGTTTTCTTTCAAATACTTTCATGTATAAAACTTCATTGCCATACTTTCCGAAGGAAAAAGTAGGCTAATGAGATCACCGTCCTGTGTCTGTCTGTGTGTGTGTAGGTGTGTGAGTATGTGTCTCTGTGTGTGTGAGTATGAGTATGTGTCTGTGTGTGTTTGTGTCTGTGTGTGTCAGTCCCTAAAAACTTTTGAACCTGTGGCCAAATTTCATTAAACTTTATGCACATATAAGTTAGTACTTAGTAACCAGACTTGACTTCTGTAAATTTTATTTATGCCGGTTCCATTTTTTTGAAATAGCGGTTATTTTGAATAATTTTAGAAACCGCTAGATATCTAAGGAACCCGTATTTGAGAATTTCATCAAACTCGGTACACATAAAAAACATTGTACAGTGACTTGACTTTTATGCATTTAGTTAAGTGTGTGTATATTGTTTTAAAATGGTGGCCAATCATATATTTTTAACATGATATATCATCTAGGTAATATATATTCGAATTTCATTAAATTATGTATATATGCACACACACACACACATATATAAACAAACACATATCCCATACGTCTGGTCTCATAGGGCAAATATAAATTGGTGAAATATGGAATGTTTTAACAGTGTTGTAGTGTGTTGGCGTAAGACAACAGCAGTGTGTTCACTTCCATGTGTCATTAAAACAGAAAATGCTCACATTGATGGTCGCAATGTACTTTGCACATGCGTATGCGATGGTTCAAATTGCTTTGTACACGATGTAACATTGTCGGCGGGATGGAGCGGCATTTAGTATTAATGTTGTTATTCACAATAACATTTCACTACACTACAGCACTATTCAAACATTCCATATTTCACCAATTTCTATTTGCCCTGAGACCGGACTTATCGGACATCCTGTATATATATTTCACACTATACAAACGTTTGACAAGTGTGCGTTTTAATTTACACAGTGTTTATCATTCAACAAGGCGTCAATTTTTTTTTTTTATATTTAGGATCATATAACATATGCTAGAAAATATTTGTACGAATTTTATCAAACTTTGCACACACATAATAATTCGTAAAGTGACTTAAAATTTTATGTAGAGCCTATACAGTCCATTTTATGTTTATATATTAATAATGGCGGCAATTTGTTATATTTTTAGCATCATTTGATGCATGAAATGTGATATTATTCTGAATTTCATCAAACTTGGTACACACATACCTACTACACGGGAAGCTTACTTTAATGTTACTTATTTCGTTCATCTTGTGTTTTAACTTTTATAGTGGTGGCCTATTTATATATTTAAGCATATTATGACATCCGAGGAAATATTTGTCAGACTTTCATCTTACTTGATACACATGCAATACTTAGTAAGCTGACTTGACCTTTGTGATTTCCGCTCATCCGGTTGTTTTTATTTCCATAATTCCTCCCAGTATAATTTTTAGCATGTTGTGACTTAATTGAATTTTTTTTTATTTTTTATTTTTTATTTTTTTTAATTTCGTTAATCTTGGTACACATATATCTTAGTAATTTTTCTTAACTTGTGTTTTTGTCTTTTATCATACGTTAATATTTTGAAAACGGCAGCCGTTGACCTATTTTAAGAACAAAATGTTTTACATACGAAACACGTTTTCCGAATTTCATTGAACTTGATACACACATATATTAATTGTTAAATTGATTTGATGTTTGTGTTTTTTATTCATAGTGTGTTCTTATTTCCGAAATATAGACTTTATGAACATAATTTAATAACATGAGTCATCTAAGAAACCATTTTTCAGAATAGTCTAGCAGAGCTTCTGTAAGCTATAATGATTAACTTAGATCTCCTCACAGCATCTTGTAATTTATGTATTTTTGATACTTTGTTACTTGCGTATTAATTATTTAGTGTTTCATCACACTTATAGACTTTATACTTATTCTTATTTGTACCAATATTGGCTTAAATTATCAGGTTATTTTCAGTTTCATAGTTTGGGTTGTTTACATTATGCAGTTATTTTTCTCTCCATTGAACTCTGATAATCTAGTTTTATAAGTACATGCGATGTCTTTAATCTTATGCTGTTTAAATTGTAATTTAATTATCATGCTGTTTTAATTCTCTCATGATACATTGCTATTCATTATTGCTTTTTAATTTTACTATTGCCTTAGACTTAAGTTTGAAATGTCTTTAAATAATTGTAAACTGTAGACTGAAATTTTTATGGTCCAGTGTATGACAAGGCAACATCGCCTTAACTGCACCATTAATAAAGTCGTATTATTATTATTATTATTAAATTCTTCATACTCGGTACACAGTACTTAGCAAGGTGAATATATTTTAAGGATTTTTTATGCCCTGTTTGTATTTTCTAAATGTCCGCCATTTAAAAAGAACAAAGAACCATTTTCCATAGTTTTATTAAACTCTGTACACATAGTTTTTAGTAAAGGATACAGCATTTTTGTATTTTGTTCATTTGTTAATAGTAAGACGGGGGCAGGATATGAAAAAAATAATCACATATAATATATCTAAGTAAATAGTTAACGTAAATTTCATCTTACTCGCGTTCTCATGAAGTACCGAACAGCGACTTCAGTTTTATGTATTTTGTTCATACCATATAAAGTTTATAAACTGTTGATTTTCTAATTTTTTTGATCTCGTGAAACATGAAGACCATTTTCAAAAGTATCTTCAGACTCGGTACACATTTGATAATAAGTTAACGTGAATTTAGTTCAAAGTTGTTGGTTCATCTTGTGTTAAGCTATAGACTATATATATATTGAAATTGCTACATATATTATAACATTACGTATACAGGATGTTATTGAACAACACCGACAAACTACGGCAGGTGATTCCTTATGAAAAAAAAAAAACAAGAAGAAATTATATTTAGAATTTTTCGCCTAAACGTATTATTAAGGGAGTACTGAGTCTCTGAATATCAAACTTTATAATCGTATTTCCCCAAAATATCGGAAACTAAATTACATAAAAAAACAATATTTTAAACATTGCTTCATCCTGTTGGGACTTTCAAACCAACAGCAAATACAACTTGGCATCTTCTACCCTTATGAAAATAACAGTATTGTACTTGTTGTTTACTGTGAATGTCCACCGTCGTCTATACGTTGCACACACCACATGGATGTTCGCAGGATTGTCTGTGCTCTAGGCGCTGGTTGCCTGCGCGAATATTCAAGTGTCTTTCATAAACGGTATGTCCTAGACAGTTGCAAGTGAACTTTTTTTTTTCTACACAGGTATCATTTCTCAATAAACCATCTTCAAATGTTGGGAAATCCTGACGGTAAAAAAGTTATATGCAATCAGAAGGTAGCCACCTCTATTATTTTCATTAGGGTAAAAGGTACCAAGTTGTATTTGCTGTTGGTTTGAAGGCCCTAACAGCATTAAGTAAAGTTGAAAATATAGTTTGTATATTTTATTTAGTTTCCGATATTTTGTGGAAATACTATTGTATTTTTGATATTCAAAGATTCAATACTCCCTTAATATTAACTTAAGGCGAATAATTCAAAATATAATTTCTGCTTGTTTTTTTCATAAGAAATCACCTGCCGTAGTTTGTTGGTGTTGTTCAGTAACATTCTGTATAACGTTATAACAATACATATCTCCCCAAATTCGAAAAATTTTAAGAAATGAATGCAGCATTTTTAACACGTGTATGTCAGGAACTACATGCCCATTATAAAGCGTCTTAAATATTTATACACTTTAGTATTCAATATTTATTTACAAAATCATTATTGTTGTTGGTCCGCCTCACTAGGAGATAGCACAGGAATGTATAAAGTATTGTAAGTTTATATCTCTAGGTGTAAAGGATTTCAATTTCTAGTGTCTAATTGCACACATTTTGAGGAAAGTACATTTATTTGTTATGCTGGTAACTTCTCGTCTTGTATTATACTTAGGACCATAATTAAAAAATTTATTTTTATATTTGTACGTTACGAATTATTTTTCTCGTATTAAACTTTTTAAAAGTATATTTGCTAATGTTTCGTATTTTTCCTCAGAGGTTGAAATTTATTTGCTTAAAAGTTATTTTATTGTATATGTATATTGAAATTTGCACTATTGTGTCTTCTGTTCAGGGGCGTCATTTGGGGCTACAGGAGGGGGGGGGGGAAATGCCCCCCCCCCCAGGATTTAGAATTTTATGTGTATAAATATATTTTTTTTGTATTTTTAATGTAAATAATGCTAACTTAAGGACTTAAAACTGAAGTTTTATTATTAAAGTATCTAATTTATACATGCTTAATTAATAAAAAAGATGCAACAAGGTCACTGTCGCCAGAAAAAAAATCTTGCCCCCTCTCCCTAGAAA
This sequence comes from Medauroidea extradentata, assembly GCA_003012365.1. NCBI lineage: Eukaryota > Metazoa > Arthropoda > Insecta > Phasmatodea > Phasmatidae > Medauroidea > Medauroidea extradentata. Next base: position 25,103 of record PNEQ01033520.1, on the reverse strand, counting down.
AACCTGAAATGACGCCCCTGCTTCTGTTAGATCTTGCTAAATATTGTTTATCCTTTTAGTTTCAATATTTCCTTTTTTGTAGAATTTTTGTAATATTTTGTCAACTTTTTCCCTGGGTTTAAAAATCTGAAATGTTTCCACATATATTAGAACTCTTGATGTGATTTTTACGCCTATGCCAGGGTTTTTCTAGTTATTTTTTTAATTATGTCATACTTTTTGTTTATTTTTTCGCTCATTTCAATATTGTTATAATCCAGTTCATAGTACAATGTACATTGGCAAAGCTATATTTTCTTGACAAAATATGTTTTCATAACACTTTTGTATTTTGTTTTGTCTGTACACATTTTCTGTTGTGTCAATGTGCAAAAAAGAATTTAGTTTTATGTTAAACATTTTAAACTTATTTCCATATATTAAATTCCAGGTTAATGCAAAGAGCAACGGTTATGTGTCAGAAACTTCAACTTTGCAATCTCCTACTGCTATGGAGGTTTTTAGCGCTTAACGGTAGCATTTTTGTACAGTATATATTTCTAGTACGGAACTGTAATGACATATACGTAAATTGTACCAATACAAAAGGATATTCTGCACTGTCCTGACTTGGAATAAATCATGTTTGCTGACTGGCGACTGAAATATACAGCTTCAACAGATTTTGTCGCATTTTTAAATCGGCTGCCATCATAATTCTTCGAGTACCTAGTAAGTTTGAGTAAACGTATATAACTAGCCTTTAGCTACGACTGTGAAGTCGATGTTGTATGATTAGAGCTTGGGGTATCGCTGCTCCGAGAAAGAGTTTGCAAGTACGACCTTGTCCTTACATCATGGTTACCGCTGTTGCGCGTACCTCCATGACGTCACATATTTGATACACAAGACCAGGGCTGGATGACGGCGTGTGATAACAATCTCGGGGACTAGGAGTGACTGGCTAATATGGCGAGTGGCTTACATCGTCATCAGCAATATGGCTCGTGCAGGCACTACCTGGCAACACTGCATCAAGACACCGCATACACGGAATATACGAGGATAACCTGGCTATGTTACAGCGTCTGTAGCTTCCAACAAACAATGCTGTTTGCTGCGCAATTACTTGGCAGGACAATTTGTACATTTATATGACAGTATAGAATTGGGAGGTTGAAAGTCTGCGTGATATTGCAGTCGATTAGTGGCTAAAATAATTTTCATCTCCATTGACTTTGGGACCTAGATACAAGACAGGCCATTATGCCAGTATCTAGCTAAAAATATATTTTTGAGACTGATGTGTAAAAGTTTTGCTGTGACCGACGTATCACACATTTCGCGATTTTTCAAAGTGTATGGGTGGGTGGAAGCTGACCACACTAGATATTCTCGCAAGACAGTCTGTTTTCTATTAAACGTTTGTAGATTCTCTTAAATCCACACATTGAAGAATAGTTTTCCATTAAAGTAAAATTAGCAGAAATAGCGGCGTACTACTATCTCACAAAAACAAAGGACAATAAACTATTAATATACATATGAATCAGTAGGAGTCGCTATGAATCAATACGTAGGGTTTTACATGGACGAGAACGATGAAGGGAGTAAAGAAGCGAGGGCAGAAGTGTTGTTTGTAAGACAGGCCTGCAGTAGAGAGTAAGTGGTGGTTATATTGGGTAACTGCAACCATACTGCAGCAGGTGTGAGCTCACAGTGTTGCCACGTAGTGTAAACTGTTACATGACTACAACTGCAACCATACTGCAGCAGGTGTGTGCTCACAGTGTTGCCACGTAGTGTAAACTGTTACATAACTACAACTGCAACCATACTGCAGCAAGTGTGTGCTCACAGTGTTGCCTCGTATTGTAAACTGTTACATGACTACAACTGCAACCATACTGAAGCAGGTGTGTGCTCACAGTGTTGCCACGTAGTGTAAACTGTTACATAACTACAACTGCAACAATACTGCAGCAGGTGTGTGCTCACAGTGTTGCCACATAGTGTAAACTGTTACATAACTACAACTGCAACCATACTGAAGCAGGTGTGTGCTCACAGTGTTGCCACGTAGTGTAAACTATTACATGACTACAACTGCAGCCATACTGCTGCAGGTGTGTGCTCACAGTGTTGCCACGTAGTGTAAACTGTTACATAACTACAACTGCAACCATACTGCAGCAAGTGTGTGCTCACAGTGTTGCCACGTATTGTAAACTGTTACATAACTACAACTGCAACCATACTGGAGCAGGTGTGTGCTCACAGTGTTGCCACGTAGTGTAAACTGTTACATAACTACAACTGCAACCATACTGCAGCAAGTGTGTGCTCACAGTGTTGCCACGTAGTGTAAACTGTTACATAACTACAACTGCAACCATACTGCAGCAGGTGTGTTCTCGCAGTGTTACTATATAGTGTAAACTGTTACATAACTACATCTGGCAATTACACAGCATTTGCTCACAATACCAAGCCTCAGCATTCTGGTGCGGCGCGGTCTGGAAAATCTATCAATGCCAATGCATTCCAATAAATCTAAGCCAATCTCTTCTATAGAACGCGCAATAAAATGTTCTGTCAGCATACTTTTCCATTCTTAAAAACAGAAGTGATAAACATCTTACTAAACCTTTATTATGCTGCAGACAACACCGTGTGTAATTATGAAAGATGAGATGTTGCATTAAAATTTGGTACGTAGGTTATTTCATGCCTATCTTGTGGATTTTAAATAGTAAACCCTCTACTGAGGGAGGAATGCAGATATTAACTTTAAAGTTATTGACTCGTGTGCTAGTGTGTGAGACATCTGAATAGCTGAGAGTATGTCTCGCCTGTCGACATAGTTCTCTCGCCAGCTTCACACAGCAACACCACCTCGCTACAACCAACAGTACGCCCAGCTGGCTTGGAGAAGCGGACTCTACTGAACGAACACTGGCAAACCAAGCCCATTTTATCGCTAATATAAGACAATTGAAATATATTAGCTCGTGCGATAATTGAGGCGAGGAACACTAGCCATCCTGAAGAGTAATGAAGCCACCTTGTCTCTTGCTCACTCGCTACAGAAGGTGTAGATAACATTGTGATCACTGAACATAAAACTTGCAACAAATATGGCTGTATGTTCTGGTACATGATCCTCTTTGATACTTTCAATATGAACGTAGGTTAAATGTAGGTAGTCATTTTACTTCAGTAACATATTTTGCGATATTATTAAAAGGCCGCTGCAATTTTTTATTACATGGAACTCGGAGTAACGTGTGGTAAAACAACCCATGCTGCTAACAGTGAAATACAAAACAGTATCGACTCTAGCCTCAGGGCGTATATTTCTGGTTTACAGTCGGAGAAACACGGAGCTTGTATAGTGCTCCTTGAAGGAACTAAATATGCGGTCTTGTAAAACACCAAGATAAGTCGTCCTACGGTGTATGAACCAGTTGACAACCTGCAGTTGTAACCCTGCTACTTGGTACACTTTCAACTGTACGCCTAGTGTTCGAGGTGTTAGTGTACGTCTGGGAAACACTTCGTACTGAACAGTTCAGTTCCATGTTCTGGTGACCAGCACACCATCCTATACGTGACGCGGTTGTAATAATGCAGACCTTATAGAGTTTAAAGTTATTAATTTTGTGGTGTTATGTACCTTCAAATGTTTTGAATTTATCCAGCCTAAGTGGAATATTTTAATTTTATTTCCGTCTTATTATACAGCACCGTCCAGTCGGCATTATTTGAAGTGATGAAGAAATGTCGGTTTTCGACTGCCGTACTAATTTATTACATATAAATAAGAGGACATGCATTGTTCTAAAGTAGTGTGATGTAGGCTTGCGTGCATGGTAGTGCTCTTCTACAATGGCGTGTGTTGCTATTAACAGCCACATACTATGCTCCTGTTTACAACCGGGGTTGTATTCAACACTTCAAAAACATTATTCCTTTTTATTTCGACATACATTTATAATGGCAAATTAAATCAAGACTAATAGATAAAATTGAAGTTTAATACATTGAATTCATATGTCCTCCTCACAAATTATTTGACGAAATATTTTAAAGATTTAGCTGTCGATTGAACGCTACTAAAATTTCAATTCCGAAGTCAATTTATTTTCGGAACTGAGCTTTTAATTTTAAAATGTTTATTCAATGAGAAATTATACATGAAAGCCTGAAACATTTGGACTATTATTGTTATTATTATTAATATTATTGTTATTTCATCGTTCAGCATAAACTGCACCGATAAAAATATTTCGTGTGTAATAATAATGTTATAACGTAAAACGGGATGAATAGGGACGCTGGGGCGAATAGGGACAACAATTTTAACAGATTTCTAGCTTAGACGTTTATCTTAAATTAAATTAAATTTAAATACAATTACTCTTTGTAAAATAATTAACTTGCTTGTGCTAAGAGAGCGTGGTACATAATTCAACGCATAAATCATTAATATAACTGTAGGTTTCTTGAAGCCAATTTGCGAAAAAATATACAATAGCAATCCGAGACAATAGTATTAGCCAACGTTTTAAATAAAATAGTTTCAAGTGTTACGAACTTCACAATCTCTGACGACAGAACCTCCTGCATTTAACTGCGACCCAAGAGATCACGCGTAACGAATTAGTAATTCTGGATAAATATTTACTCATAAAGTTGGCAAATACCATTATCTAGGATTGTCATTGAGTATTTTATCCCTATTGGCTTCAAAAAAAGCGAAGAAAACAATTGTGTTTTCGGCATTTATTTATCTACAATACACTCTTAAGGAAAAAGTCGTGGTAAAAAATCACGCACTGGAACTTTTGATTTGAAATTTTGTCCCTATTCACCCTATTTTACGGTTTGTAATATATCTCTAAAATCTGAATAACATATTATTTTTTGTTTTAGTTTCTGTTTTTGTAGTATTAAGATTATTTTCTTTTAATTGTTCGTATGACAGGATTCAAAGTTTTTTAAATAAATTATACGTGTTTAAATTTACACATCCAAGTACATGTATCCTTACTGACGGTTTTAGTTTCGTTGAAACATTTTAAGTACCTGTTGATGTGTCTCAGTTGCTGATTACAGTGATTGTTTAGGTAAGAAATGTAGTTTAGTGTGTTTTGTGTTATATTACTTTTCATACGGTCTTACGTTTACTTGCCTAGTTGATAAATACCCAACACTTCCTTGGCAAGTTTGCTTGCGTTCATTTTCAGTTCCAATTCAATCTGGGAATAATCTTCCCGTACACATACTTTAACTATAACTACAGTTCAGATTAGTCCGTCCCTGCGCGAGGCCTCGTTCTCTGATAATGTGGACTTCAGTTTCTTATTGTCTAATTCTTCCTTACTATTCGTTGTGTCTTGAAATAACCTTACTGCTTGTTTCCTAAGTGAAAACTGCCCACTTGTCAGTCTGTAACCAACCAATTGTTTAAAGTTTTATATTCTGTCCAACTGTGTCAACAATGGTTTATCTAAACTCAGCACTTGTGTTTTCTATTTATGAAACTCGAAGTCTTTGGTCAACCTAAGTGACGATGTCATTTCCTATTCTGTGACGGAGCTGGTCTTTCATAATATTACTAAGATGTAGTTGGATTACTCTAGTTACAGGTCTATTTTACAATCAGTGTCCGGTGTCCTGAGTATTCGGATATTCTTGCAAGACGTGTTCTGTAGTTTCAACAACACTACACATATCGCGCGCTGTGCATCTTTGCATCGACATTCCAAGGTCAGTTTACAGCTGTGTGCTGTAATAGTTCATGGTATGTTATTTTGGTCTTTAATTTTTCTCTAACATCTGAAAGTAATTCATATGTGATATTGTCATTTATTGAGGCTACCCATTCCTGTAGCCATATCATTAGGATGTTCTAAACTGTCCGCTATTACATCTGTCTCGTGCGCCAGTAATCCAGCCAGCAGCCCTTCTCATAGGAAAAAAAGAGACTAAATTGTGCAGATTTGTATGCCTTCATAACATAACACTGATGAGCTCTCTCATATGTGGAACTAAACTAGCTACATAACACCATATATATATCTGCTCCATTAGAAATTATTATCTCAAATGTAACGTCATACAGTACGCATTCTTCCTGTTTGAAAGGTGAGTCCCTAACTGGCACTTCCCACAGTCGTTTTTCTGTGATAAAAAAAAAAAAAAAACATCTTCATTGCGGAAGATACTCAGACACTTGTATTACACTATGTGCAAATAAATTCCATTCAGTAAGAAACACAGATATGCTATTTCATGTGCATAATGATTGCGAACATTTGGCAGAAAATTATTTATATGGTTTTATTTTTCAAGAACAACTTGCTTACATACGTTACATTAATAAGTAGAAAATTTAAACAAAGTTGACGGGGTATGTTAAGTTAACAACGACCAAGCGTGGATATGTATTCTTTTAACTGCAACTGTCCTTAGTTCGACATCTTATGAACCTTCTGAAAAATATTGTGACTACTGTTACAACAATTTCTAGAATAAATATTTCAAAATACAAAAATAAATTGCTGGAATCTTCGTCCTTCATCTTATCTCGTCTGTTATTTCTCTGTTCATTCCTTGTTTACACGAAGCCACAGTAAACATTAATTAGGTATTATACTTCGTGACTTAAACATAGCCACTGATTCGAAAAAAAATATTTTATAGCTACTTTCTTAAAATATTGCCAAGTTCATAACTTACGAGAGAAGAAGCGAGAAAAAATTTTAATGTTTACAAACTTTTTCTTACGACATAATGCAATTTTCATTAAGTTAAGCCACTAAAATTTGCACGTTTGTCGTAAATTATCTGCAAAAATTTAAAAGAAAATTTATAATATACACTAGCTGACCCGACAGACGTTGTCCTGTCTTGCAATATTGGCATACAACGTTCATTGGCCCAATAGCAACGATTTGCTGTGAACTGTACTCGATTTCTACGTTATAATTGAATGCGGCTCGATAGGGGTTAAACGCAACATTTCTATGTTGTTGATTTCGATTCTATTGATTCCGTTCAACTTCATTCCACGCTTCGCGTTGTTCGTCAGTTTGACTTGCTCTTGTATATATTTGACTCGCAGCATTGCGAGTTCTGCGACTTAAGTTTGTACGTCTAATTGCTGGCATTTTCAAAAACGAAAATTCAACTGTAAATCAAAGAAAAGTATTATATTCTTCTTTATAACCGAGTATATCACTTGTTATTATGTTAGTAACGTTATTCTATCCAAACATACCAAAACTTTTAATATTATACGTAATGGCTCTGAACTAACCGTGATGTACACTAAAGCCCCTGCCACAATGAACTTTTAACTGCCGTGCAGTGCAGTGCCGTGCCGTGCTGGTGTGATTCTGGCTAACTGATTGGCCCACGTGATCATGACGTCACTGCCGTTCTGCTTGCGGGGCAGTGCTTTGCTGTGCCGTGCTGTGCCGCCATTTCCAGGCGAACTTTTAACTTTGTCGGCAACGGCAGGGGCGGCACTCACCGGCCAACAGCGGCAGGGAGCGGCAAGGTGATTGCTATTGGTTGACTGATGTACGTCACAAAACGAGAGCCAATACCGTGACAGCGCGCGGAGAATAAAATGAAAACAAACAAAAACTAGCGACTGCTCTGCCACGTATTGTGCGCAGAATGAACTGTACCCCAGCGGCAGGCACCGGCATTCATTGTGGCATACAAAGAGGAGAAAATCGGCCGGTCACCGTAGCGGCAGAGCGAGCGGCAAGTAACCTACAGATGGAACTTTTCATTGTGGCAGGGCCTTAAGAAATTCAGTTTTCTTTCTTTTTTATCAATAAAATAACTCCAATCGAAGCATTTGTTTTAAACGATATTCAGATTTTTTACTTCCTCTTTGTCAAATGTCATAATGTTACACTAAAAAAGTTTATATTGTCCAAAGCGCTAAGGTTAAATTAGAATTAATATTATATGGTTATTAAGTATTCTTAAATTTTCTAATTTTCCGTGCAATTTTTAAAATTTTTTCTTTCATAAAAACCTTCTCCTGACAATAACAAACACAACCAAAAAAATAGTGAAATCGGTCCAGCCGTTCACGCGTGATGGCGTGACCAAGGAAAATAAGGATTAATTTTTATATATACAGATTTTCTGGCAAAGTAGTTTCGAAATTTTAGAGCATGAGCGATTTAAATGTGGTTGAAATATTTGCGGTCGTCGAGCTTGACTAGAAACTAGGCTGTCAGTATGACACTAGAAGATCGGACCTACTGTGTCTCGCTGTGTGGTAGTTGGAGAGCTGGTGCGGGCATGATGGCCCACTGAATATTTAACAATGCTCTTAAAGGTCGCTGGCTGCAGTTTATGACACATGCTACCGATACTTTTTATCCTCAACTCAGGAAGTGTTATTATGTAGATATTTTGTGACCATGTGACGCAACGTCCAAATTGTTCTTTGCCTCTTGTTTCACAGGAGAGCATGTCGTGTTTACTTAAATAACATACTTTATTTATTCCAGTATTGTCGTCTTTACACTTCATTGTTGATATTCTCTTCACTCGTACAATACAGTTAGTTTATAACAGTCGGGCCTTTCTGAGGAAATTATAACAATTCCGAATTGAAAAAATTTTGAAAATGTTTTGAATTTTTAATTTGTTCGTATTTTCCTAAGTAGGAAGAAATTTGTCGCGATAAACTGCCATCACGTAAAATTAATTAGATTTCAGTGTTGTTGTTTGCAAATTACCTGCCTTGTTTTGTAGTCAATAAATTTACATATTTGATTATTGCTAGCTTCGGTGAATCAAAATAAATAATTTCCAAGTGTTAATTATGGTAATGGTATTTCGTATTTTGATTTTAATTTAATGTGGTATGCGTACATTAAGTGTAATGATACATTGGAGATAATTTAATTTAAATGATACTGAAATTAATTTAAATCACCTAAAATGTTAGAACTAGAATTATTGTTATTTTAATCTTAAATATATTTGTTACTCTTAGTTTTTGATATTTTCTACACGCAAAAAATGTACCCCAGCTATGGGAGTGAGATGATGCGTTTATTTCACACAATGATGTAATGAAACATCTCTCTGTACATTTTCTTCCTTTCTTAAACAACTTTAATATAAGCCACGTGACAAAGGCTGAGCAACAATGATTGGATTGGTGTTGGAGGTGGACAGTTTAAATGCACGTACGAAATACAGAGCGATAAACTGGATAGAATAACTATAGGCACGTTTGAAAGGGTTATTCCAATATTTAGGGTTTTATTTGATATACATTAAGTATACTGCAGGAAAATTGAAACACATCTTGATATTCCTGTAGGAAGTAATAAGATAATTCATCCCAGTAAAAATAAGTTACAGTCTAACGCGATAAACACTAAGGCGTATACGGTATATTGTACGTTACGGAGTGGCCTTAGTATGCATGCAGAGCGACATTCGATTGGGAATGTGTCGTTATACTATTACAATTATGTATGTCGTGTCGTTGTAAATGGTTATTTAGAGTAGCGCTGGAAGACCTACGATGAGTGTAGAAACAACGAGCTAAGAGGCCAGTAAGACGAGAGTGTAATATCGTAGAATATTAGTTGACAGCAGGAGTAATGAACATGTGACCTCGAGTACATTAACTCGACTAGAGTATGTTGTCGTGGGCGGATAAGACGATTGTATTGCACATGGCTGATGATCAAATGACAGGCTAGGTCACTACGACACCGCTACATCATATCGATGACCTAGTTCAAAAAGGACACAGCTAAAAATTTCCAGTTTTGAGTAAAACGCATATAGAAAGATTTTCGTTTTGCCGAAAAATCCTGTTAATTAAAATATTTGTTTGATGCTATTTTTGAAGCAAAAGTACAACTGTTTAAGGTGTTTGAAATGTTTACAGTCTGCCTTTGTTGAAAATATCGCACTTTAAATTAAAATAAGTACAATTCATAGAACTTGGCTGGTAATAAGAACAAAGTGCCACGTTATTGTAACAAGGGAGTTTACATGTTGTTTTTCTTTACAACTGCGTAGAATGCACTTCTGTCTATGTGTTGGTGAGACAAAACTCAAAAATGCAATATTTTGAGCTGTTTCCTTTTTGAACTGGGCCATCGATAATATAACCCGGACAACACACGCGGAGCTGCAGAACCAAGTCACCAACAGTTGCTTGAAAAGTTGTCCTTAGAAGCAAGACTGACGCCAGTTGAGGCGGAGAAGAAGTAGTAAAGTAGTAAGTATTGGGCTTAAAGGTGGCCGCTTATCCCACGCTTAAAATGCGTTGCAGTGTGTTCGTAAACAGGTTTCTTCTACGAATATATTCCACGCGTGACCATTGTGCCAACGCAAGAAAAGAAAACAAACTTCAGATAAGGTCGGAACCTTATTGTTAAGACGCCACGCTCATTAAAAACACTGTTTCTAAGCCCTCCAACATGGCTAAAAACGTCCTTCCGTAATTCAAAATGTACTTACCGGATGTATGTGAAACTCTAGATTGCCACCGCTCTTAGTTGCAGACTTTCCACCAATACAATTATATGGTCACCGCTTAATGTCCCATAATAAAAACCGTTCGGCGGGAAGCTTGCACGCTAGTTCAGAGCTTGGCTCGTTGAGGTGACGCGGCATTTGATGCGCGCTTCAAGGTCGACCTTACTGCTCCGTCGCTTTTGCGCCTCTCACGCGCGGGTAGGCGGCGCCCTTAAGGGTGTCGCCTACCACGCACTTCAAATACGTAAATACAAACTGTACGAAACTATTCCACACGTATCCACTGGGCCACTGTACGAGCAGGGACAACACCTCAGACAAGGTCGTAATGTCAGTGTTGAGACACCATGGTAATAAAACAATGTTGGCAACCTGCTAACGAAGCTAAATATTACCTCTTCATACTGCCGTACTTCAGAATGTACTAACCGGTTGTACGTGAAACTCAGTATTTCGTACTGAACTTTGATCCAGAATTTCCACCGATACAGTTATATGACCACCGTTTGAAGTCCCACAGTAAACATGGATCGACGGGAAACTTGCACGCTAGTTCAACGCTCGGCTTGTTGCAGCGATGCGGTATTTGATGTACGATTTAAGGTCGCCCTTTTAGCTTCGTCGCTCTGAGCCTGTAACGCACAGTTATTCGGTGGTCTTAAGGTAGATGGTGCGACAAAGCAGTTAATTTTCACAATTTTCCACATAAATTTTTCCCCTAGCTTGTTATAGAAAATCAAGGCTCGACAATCCGTAGATTACACTTCTGTACGCCTTCGTACTTTATTACATAGTCACAGACTTTCTTACTTTTGAGCAGTGATGGCAGACAGGAAAAATGTCCTCTTTTTTCCTATCTGTCATCACTGCTCCAAAAATAAAACATTTTGTGACTATGTAGTAATGTAATAAGTTGTACAAAAGTATAATTTCCGGATTGTCGGACCTTGACTTTCTAGAACAAGCTAGGGGAAGAAGTCATGTCGACAATTGTGAAAATTCACTGCTTTGGCGCGCCATCCCCCTTACAGTTGTTACCTAACTCGGAGACGTGGGAAAGCAATGATTAATTACATTAATTTTCAATTATCAAGACAACGACTTGACCAAGACGATACAATATTCGTTAAGATCACGTGCTTCAAGACGAGTTTGTTTGGCACTACTTCCGGCTTAGCGAAGCAGGAACTTAAGATGGGCGAGAGTACACGAATAATTGCGAACTCTCACGAACACCACGCAATAATTAAGTCGTTTACAAAAGTAACCTGCAGGTTTTCTGTTGCATGTACCAAGATGCTTTATTACCAATGATTAGCCAAGCCATGATGATCAAATATAAGCAATTAATTGCTTTGCTTTACATTTTGGACGCTAGAAAACTCCGCTTGGAACATTTCTTAAGTGGATCAAGTTGAAATTGTGAAATTAAACTACACCTAGGTTAACCTCGTAATTATTCTTAAACAAGTGATAAAGCGGACTTCTAACTTATGACGAACCTTCTATCATTTATACAAAGTATTATTAAGCTAGAGAATTTTGTAATAAGTAATTAGTATGTGTTTGTAATCAAATAACTAGAGGTCCATTCCAGTTGAAAGTAAAAAAAAAAAAAAACGTTTGCCTACATAATTTCAAATAATAAAATTCTATATTCGTGGAGAATAAAGAGATATAATTTTTAAAATACAAGTCAAAGAGTGTTTTCTTATAGACAGTCATAGGTGCTGCCCTGAAATTAATTTAAGTGACATATTAGATGAAGTATTACATGTTATAACAACTACAGTTTTGTAATCATAGTGTCCTTGTGGTGGATGAGCGAGTGGTTCGAGTGTCGAACTGTCATATACGTTTCAGGTGATAAAGGTTCGATTCCGACAATTTTGAACTTTTTTTTTTTTTTAACTTTGTATATTAGTAATTTACATATCCTCTAAATGTATACGGTCTCTTAAAATTCAAATTAGCATATTTGTAGTATTGTATAAAGCCATTTATACACACTTGTAACTAGCATATGGTAATAACTTTAAGTATTATGATTGAAAATAGCAAAATTAGAATAATTAAAATGTCTTTAGTGATTAAGAAAAATAATACGCAACGTAAAAAATACTGAAGGTAGTCGGGATCGAACACTAATTACCAAGAAATGAAATGAAAATAATTCGTGAGCCTATGCTCTTTCGATTACATACTGGGCAGCTTTGAAGATTGTTACCAAAAATGAGTTTAAAAAACAATAAATGCACTGGTACCAACGTACGACATTCATATTAATGACTTGCATTGCGCCTGCGGCTTTGCTCGCATGTGTTACTCAAAGCAGATAACATTTGCTTTAATTGAAAAACATCTTTGTACACCAGTCATCAATTGTATGAATGACAAATCTGCTAGTTGAGCTAACTCTGCAGCGGAATAAGCAGTTATAGCAGTCTTTAAGTTTGTCCCTGTCATTAATACCGACTTTGCCTGTGGTTCTTATATATATATATATATATATATATATATATATATATATATATATATATTCACACAACAAAGTTGACCTTGTGGGGTAGTTACAGACTGTTAAATGCAAGAGGGAAATCGAATAAAATACGTAGCTTACGTGGCATGAAGACTGATTTCACCCGTTTGGTGATGGTGCTCTCAATTTAATACTAGAATTCTAAATAAATAAATAAATAAAAATCACTTAAAGTTAAGTGCCATAAGGCAGTTTCAGTGGGATAATGTTTTGCAGAAATGTAAACGTATTTGGTGCCACACCCTTGAGATTAGTGAGACGGTATATGTCGGATGACGCTGTCGAACTTTAGTAGGTAGTGGAATGCATAAAACATTTCTAACACTTTTGAACGACCTCATCCAAATTGCACTAATTTAATCTGTTTTGCAGTTTTTGTGTGTCAGAACGACAAACAGCAACGCCAGAAAACGTCGAAATTATTCATATTTTCCTAGGATCACAGAGGTTGTATGACGTCACCGTCGCCATCTTGGATTACACCAGCGCCCACCATCTTGTATGACGTCACCGCCCACCATCTTGTTTCCGGCATCCATTTTGTCCGCGATACTTATCGTCAATTTTTTTACTTAAATGTAGGTAACCTTCTTGAAGGAGTTTCTTCCGAGTCTTCAGAAAAGTTTTATAAATCGCATTCCTATTAACTCCCACTCATACTTCATAATGAAAAAACATATTTTTAGAGAAAATTTGATAAGTAAATAACCATATCACACCTGAACGAGCTCCCCCACCCTCTCCCATGCTAGTAATTTAAACACGACCCCTATCCTAGTTATTCCCGAACAAGTTTCAATAAATCCAATAAAATAAATTATAGGGGTCTCTGAGTCTTCCGAATCTTTTTTTTTTTTTTTTTCGATTTTGCATTCCTATCAACCACCACTCATTATTCACAACGGAAATACTCCTGTTTAGAGACAAGGATGACACCCACCGAGTTGGTCGCATGTTGGTTTGGGTCTCTGAGGCTACCACTGACTCTGAGTTGAGATATGACACGATACTCTACAATGGAGCAGCGCTGGAATGATGGTCGACGGAAGTGGGAGTTCCCCTAGAAAGCCCGCCGACCAACGACGTCGTCCGGAAGGTTTCCCACATGAGACGATCCTGGATTGACCCGGCGGGGATATTATAAAATTGAAATTATGCTTATAGCAAATTATAGACTGCTAGTTTAGCGAGCATGCGAGTTGGCCCGAGTACATCAGGTGTTTTCACGACACAACAAGACGTCTTTAAAATGCAGTACATATTTTTAATATTTACTGTTCAGTTATTTAAATACGCATGGTATTTACATATTTCTTAAAAGTAATTAATCTGCAGGAAAGGTAAAACAGTGAAGGTAAGTTCATTTAAAATTGTCAAATCTCCAGAATATCAATGTGGGCACAACAGTATGTCAGAATATGGAATTAGTATTTCTTACTGTTCATTTGATAACAACGCACTGTGTCATGCGCAAACCAAGTATGACGGACATAATTTTTCAAATCTGTATTTGTAAAACTCATTAAAATGAAAACGTCAATTTAGCGCCTGATTCTAACTCGCCACCTCACACATTGTTACACGACACACCACCTCGGCCATCGTGATTTAGGTATTTCTGTTTTCTCTAATGCGAATACTGGGAATCCTTAAATACGGCCTGTATTCAGGTTGAACAGGAAGGTTATTTCGAGTTATTAATTTCAAAGTCGATGTAACAACAACACTTGCGTAGTAGTTTGGTAACTGTAATTATATGAAACAATTTGAATTATTATACATTGTGGCCGGTTTATACTTGACGTTTCTTTATTCACGAAATCTTCTCGTCACCCAATGAAGTAATGCAAATTTATAGCTCGTTTCTCACAAAGTAATTATTCGTTAAAACATAATGTGACGACTGGAATGAAAGGTGTGGGAAACAGGAGTGACCTAAAAAAAAACCATCGACATACCGCACCGTCCAGGTACGATTCCCACGTGATGAAAACTGAAGACAGACCCCGCCGGGAATCAATCCCGGATCGTCAAGGTGTAACTCTTGGAGGTTACATACTCTGGGAATAATGCCTTTAACATTCAACGGCTGGATGAATAAGATCACGTGAGCAATACTACGGAGTGTATTATATCTGCTGGTTTAGGTAAACGCCATTGTGACGCGACTAGAGAGAGGGCAGCAGGTCGTGGCGAGATGTGCCCTTGTTGCAGGCACCTGTCAGTTACAGCAGCGCCGCCCAGCCAGTATTCAATTTAGCTGTCTCGCGCTATTTTTAAGCTCGCTGCTCGCTGGCCGAGCTAATGGCCTGGCGCGCGAATCTAATCATTAGCGCAGGAGTAGCAGAGCTTGGCCGAGCATTCACTGGTCGTACCTAGGTGCGGTACTTCTTACTTCCTGACAACATAGTTCTGTCTGAACAAGACAACACACTCCTCCATCACTTCCTTCAAACACCTTCATAACACGACTAGAACATGTGACAAGCAAGCAGTGGCTGCTCATCTCATATATGCTAATACTTGTACTTGTGTGTAGGTATATGGAACACTTTTAAGATAAGTGCATGCATATTAAGGGAGGTACGAGCCCATGAAAATAACAATTATTAGAGATTGTGTTTGGTAAAAATTTCAAAAACGGTTAGGCCTTAAATTACAGTTAAATTACAGTTCTGTGGGTGATAAGTGTTATAGAGATATTTAACCTGTAACATATTCATTCTTCAAACCGCCAGTCTCCTTTAATGAAAATAACAGTAGTGGCCACCTTCAAATTGCATAAAATTACTTTGCCGTTATGTTTTGTGAACATTTCATGTTGTCTATTCGAGCAGTACGCCGTATGAAACAAGATGATGTTCTGATGTTACAAGCTCCTGGAATGCACCGTTTACAAGAAAAGGGCACACAACTGTTGCTGTGATACTTGGCAGAAAGGGGTACTTCAGCCAAAGAATTATAAGTTTGTACATATGACGTGTCCCTAGGAAATGCAACCTGTAGTGCAGTATTTTAAAAGCATGTCGCAAAATCCAGCGAGATAGCTGAAGAAAAAACTCAGTTTAGACTCGATAAATTTGGCAACAAGTTTTGGTTTTGCAGCGTTTTTGTAAAATGTTATTTTTTAACTACAGAAAATTAATGTATTTTTCAAACTTCGTCACACCTGCGCTGTGCTGCATCCGCAGTGGGTCGGACAGGCTAGGGCAAAACAATAGTTATGAGACGTTGTTCTGCGGAAATCCATCCGCATGTACAAAATTTTTATTCAGTTTTTGAGTTCATGTAAAGCTGGGAGGAAATTTAAATCATTACAGTTTTGAGAAAAACTGAAGAAACCCCCATTTGTTGCAGGTTATTCCATGTTTGAAAGGTAATATTAACAGCTGTTTTCATGTAAACAAAAAAAAGTTATTTTAATAGAACTTCGTAATGGTGTATACTACATGTCAAAACAATGTATACATTTTATTTGAATTATCAACTCAGTTAGGGGCTACGGTAGCCGAATGGTCAGACCATTCGCCTCCCACCAAGGCGATCCGGGTTCGATTCCTGGTCGGAATTTTCACATGTGGGAATCGTGCCGGACGATGCCGTTGGTCGGCGGGTTTTCTCAGGAATCTCCCGTTCCCCCCCCCCTTTCATTCCGGCAATGCTCCATACACACATCATGTCACCCTTTACCAGCGCTGAAGACCTCGATGTTAAGCGCTGACCGAAACATCTCACTCATCAACTGAGCTTATTTAGAACAAATTTCTTACCTAACTTATATATGGGAATTAAAAACCATTGCCACGGAGAGCCACGAATGCTGTTGTATCAATATCCGGATTATTTGGCGTCACCTATTTGCCCCTTTTCCGACAAAAGATCACTTAAGATGAAAATGTGAGAGATTCGCCATTCACGTGACCAGGCTGATGCGCGCTATAGAAACTTATTCATCATCACTGAGTTGATATCGGTGTACACATATATTTGTTCTTACATTTCTAACATGGCCTTAAGCCAGGCTTCACTAAGTATATGGAAAGAAACCTGTATTAGTGTCAGTGATGCAGACAATATTATTATGTACGGCACTCATTTGTTAAATGTGAGTTCGTTTAGTTTATGATCAGTACGGAGACAGCTAAAATATGTGTTAAGTTCCTGGTGTTATATTTCACGTATTGTGTACGGAAGCCGGGAAGCGATGAAAGTGACGCTGGTACGTGAGGCAAGCTCTCCAACATAGTCTGAAGGCGAAGAACAGTAAACTGGAATGATTTTTTTACGTGAGTATTTATTATTATTCGGTACTTTTACGTAAATGCGCTAACATTTTTTTTGGAAAGCATAGCATTAATACCAAAGCATGATTATATATACATTAGGAATTCGGCTAGATGTTTTCCAGATGCAACTGACTGAAAAAAAAAGTTTCTATACAGTTGAGGGGTATTACAATTGAATGTATAATAAACAAAGCGCCTTTTTAAATTCTTAGAGGCGTATGGTAAATAATTTATTCTTAGTTTATGCATTGAGGTACATGTTCATTAGTTTCTCAATGTTACGGTTAATCATTTGCTAAAAAACAGTTCCTGCGAAGAGCGCCACTAACTTTTAATATTTTACCTTCTTCACACACAAGTTTATGCATACTTATTCTTGAAACACAATAATTTATAACTATTAATATTCCTGTCTTAATATTCGCTTACTTCCGACTACAATTATTTACTTACGGGTATGTTATACATGATTTATTAATTCATCAGTGTGCTAAGTATTTATTTACTTTAACGATGTGCACAATTTATTTCCAATATTTTTATAAACTATGTAACGTTTGTAAATATCTGTAGTTCTCCCTGTAACCCAGTGGCCTTCGGTATATTAATATCCAATAAACCAGTGCATTTTAACATTGCACAATGGGATGACACTGAGTTTCTCGGTTCGAATGTTTAAGTAATGCCAATTCGATGAGAACGAAGAGTGGAATTTTCTAACGGAAACGTTTTAGGATTTATTTTACAGACAGACTGAGAAATAAAATATATTTGAATAAAGATTTTTTATTTCAAAATAGCTAGTACTCGCGACTTGAATAGTGTTAAACAGTGTAAAATTATGTTACGACTGTTTTAAATACATTTTAAAAATGAAAATGCTTAAAATTTTTTGTGGTACCCCGTTCTGCCATTGCAAACAGCTTTGCTTCACCCCATTCTCATTTTTTTTGACTGAAAAGTGCGCGCCGCAATCACAAAGATGTTGATACAACTCACTTTTATGTATATAAACAATGTCCTAGACATCAATTACCACGTTCATACCTTCAAAAATATTGGACTGTTATACAAATTTTCATCCTATATTTAACCCCCTTAGAGAACTAATTTTAAGACTTACTTTCTTAGGGTTCATGCATGTTATACAAGAAACTTATGTGCAAAACTTCATGCTTCTAGACCCCCCAAAGGTTTAAGCTGTGAATTGTATGTCAATTAATGTTAAGAACTTTACTGAGATATGTATGTATATATATATAATACGTAAAATTTTACATTTACATTTTTATTCAGTTTTACGTTATCGTGCAATTGTTTACAATTATGATTGTCTTCACATAAAGTTTGATTACGAAACAGAAAGGACTTACCTGAAAGGACACCTCTGAAAGCATTAGGTGAGGTCTTTATCAACTGTAGTCTACATATCTAAAAATAAGTAAAATACCAAACATATTAACAATATGTAAAACAATTGTAATTATTTGAGTTATTAAGTTGATCCTTATGTCAATTTGAGAATGCTGTAAATACTATGTCTGTAACAATCATGCAAGTGAGAATCGTCAGTCTGAAGTTAACACAGATTGCCTGTTTTGTTTGCATGCAATTTGAATCATAAAATATATTTTGGGCACATATTATTTATGACAGTTTTTTAAAAACTGTATGCTTTATATACTAACAATATTTATAAATGGCTTCCATACTGACTCCGTTTGGAAATCACATTTAATGTAATTTAGTACCATTCATTAGGGATGTTTGCACGTGACAAAGTATCGTAAATTCGGAGGTACAAATACATGAACTCTCCCCTCAAATTCATGCAACGTTTACATAAACCGTATAATTTGCAAATCACATTTTTTACTACTTTCTATCCACTAATCACTGCAATCATTGGAAAGTTAGAAGTCATCACATACAAATTCATACTAAAAAAAAAAAAACATACAAGTAAGCTGTTACTTTCCCCTCACTTCACTCCACCTCCACAGAAATGTTCTGGTTCAGCGCAAAATAATACATTCATGTGGAAAAATATTACCTCATATTTAGGGATGTCTGATTATAGTATAGACTATAATGATTATTTGGTTTAAAATTGAAGGTAACGTTTTTTTGCCCTAAGATTATTCGATCCGTCCGACTGAGCGTGCGTTGGTGCAAATGCCATGTATATATATATATATATATATATATATATATATATATATATATATATATATATATATATATATATGTGTGTGTAATGAGGGCTCTGGATTAGAGATGGGCGTTATTTAACGTAACCGTTAAAAATAACTTATAAATTTGTAACACGTTACTCGAGTAACACGTTTCGCATTTGACACTGTTATTTTTGGAACGTTTAAAAGACGTGTTATAACTTTTGTGGGACATGAAACTGTTCTAACCCAGCACGCGCATGCGCACAGTACCTTCTTCGGCCAACTCTTTCTCCGTCTTCAAGTCATATCTCTCTCTCTCTCTCTCTCACACAAAGTTTGTTGTTCCACGTGCATAGCAGTTATATTTTAAAACACTCCGTGCTGAGTCGTTTTAATATGTAACAGTGTTTGTTTTACAATATCTGTTTGTGTGTATGTAACGTTTGTAAATTGAGTAAAAGGTAAAAAACAAGCCACATGTGAGCTTATTAAACAGTTTCGGATTCCGAAAGGAAATTAGCAATTTGTATCCTTCGTAATAAATATTTGTGTGACAGCTCAACTGCTAACTTAAAAAAAAAACTGCTACAGTTGCATTTATACTTAACTAGAGTTTAAAAAAACCAAGTAAATTTGATGCATCGTTACGTTTCAAGCACACGAACGAAATTACATAACAAATGTTTGTAACGTGTGAAACCTCGTTCCAAGTTCCAAGTAGTCTCGATGAACAGTTTTCAGTTACACGTTCCAAAAATATCATGTTACTGGAACGTGTTATTTATCTGGAACGGGAACGTTGGAACATGTTACACGGAAATAACGGTTTGGCACATCCCTACGCCTTACTACCGACTATACAGGCACGATACTCCGCCGTTATAGTCTACATTGCCGTCACTGAATGCTAACATAAACAGTTCTTCGTCACATTAATACACAGCTTTACACACTGCGTCTGTCAGGTTTTGTGTGTTGCACATTTGTCCCTGTATCTCGCTAATTGAGCTGCATGTGAGATTTTTGGTTCCCAGTGTTTCGAGGCACACCTACGAAGTATGTCGCTCGAACCACAGAATAACCTGTATTATATATATATATATATATATATATATATATATATATATATGTGTGTGTGTGTGTGTGTGTGTGTGTGTGTGTGTGTGTGTGTGTGTGTAGCGCTGCCTACTACGTCAGTGCATTGGCGGGGTAAGGTACATGTAAAACTATGTCAGATGTGGCTCAGTAGTTGTAGCAACTACATTCATACCACATGTGACACTCTTGTTCATCTAGGCGCTGTCAGGCTGTTTCATCGACACACCGAGAACTGCGAGCAATCTAATATTCTTACTCAGAAAAAAAACACGCTAAAATTTTTAAACCGTTTTCGAACCCCCCTCCCCCAGTTTTGATTCTTGTAGCAGTATTTCCATAATTTCGATGCAGACAATGGTTTCTTGAAAGGAGACTGAGTACTGCCAGGTATAGTGTACCATATAACTCCCTAGCCTTGGTGTAGCCAGGTCTCGAAGTTCAAACACATCGCTACATGACAACAATTGTCCCAGTATAATATCCTGCGCATTTCTGCAGAGAATATATATTATACGTTACTGTAGCTCTCTACAAGACTCGCATAGTAGCTAAACTTATCAAGTCAGGTAAGTGACTTTGCCTTTCCTTCGTCACAGTCATCCTCAATAGAACTTCAATGACGATAGTGAGGTTATGTTAGGTATACGTACTTTTCTGTCTCATAACACCAATTATTGAAAACAATATATTTTAAATTAAATATTAACATAATAAGTGGTTTCGATACGCTGAGCCTTACCGATAGTTCTTTTCGTGCATTAGTTTCGCAATTATAACCGATGTAATTGGTGTGAAATGTCCGTGAATCTGTGAGATGTTCAGTTTGTACAAAGGCGGTACTATACACTCGGCATAGTGTACACGAGTAACTAAGGGAGAAATTATTATAACGTTCATTTATTTGTCTGGCTTCTTGTTAACTGTCGCAGAACACAATAATACCTTGGCAGGGATCAATAGAGACGTGAAGGAAGCGGCAGTGATCATTTTTACAGCCATTCCGGCTCCACCTTGTGTGACACCGCTAACCCGTGTAAAACATTGCTTAAGACAGGAGATAGGATACGGGGATTCCCGAATACGAGTGCAGTGATTCCTTCCCCCTGCTTGGTGTCTCACCTTCTCCACAGCTTGCCTCAAACTGTAACATACAGTACAATTACGAGTTTCTCTAACTGCATGTCCGGTACTCTGGTAGTCGAGCTAGTCACGTGTACATATCGTTGTTCTTAGTTGTTGTACCTGACATCTGTATCTGATGTTGTGCCGGGGAGGGAGGGGGGGGGGAGAGCCCGAACTCCTCCCTTAGAACTGCTTAAATTGTCACTAGATGGAAGAATAGTGAGATGAGGTCCGTTCTCCTTTACCATATTGTAACTGCTTAAATACTACCATTCTACACCTAAAAATCAAAGTTTCATGGGGGATAGGTGTTATTATACAACATTCCCATATTTGGAACTACGTAAAAATGTTCCATTTTTTTATTAAGAAGTCATGGTTAAGGTAGTTAAATGCCACGAATAACGAAACCTAGTAATACATTATATGAAACCGAAATTTAAACTTCATGACTACGATTCTTGAGTTTTTAAGTCATTCCAAAAACATTTCCGTGTGCGGCCCTGCTCGCATGTTGCAAGGGCGACCTTGCCACTTGTGCCGAGTCCCATGTTCCCATGAAGAACGGCTGTTGGTGTCGTTCTGCCAACCGTACACTAGCTTATTTGCTGATGTAGTCCACTAGGGACGCTGTACGATGATATTCGCATATTTGTTTCTAGTATATAGTTATACGCAGTGCTGGTGTCTCACGAGACATAGCGTGCCACACGCCGTACCTTGTTTACGAGGAAACAGCAAAAACAAACACTTAAGACCGGTATTCCTAAACAATAAGTTAGTGTCTACATAAGCACTGCCATCTCAGGCGCAAGAAAAGCAACGATAGAGACCAAACTCGTTGAGCGTATTCCTAGACGTGTTTGCGCCGTGTCCCGAGATGGTGTCAGGTAAGTCACGGCTTATTATTCGCCGGCCCGCGCGAGACTAGAAACAAATGAAGGCGACGAGGAGCGCTGCTGATTAACCATGGCTATAACAAGCACGTTAAACTTTGTACTTTTGAAACGTATTATTTAGCATTTCAATTTGTTTACAAAATAATTACAGCAACAAAGAGATAAAAATCACGGATTATAACGGTCACAATTAAAATATTCAATAACTGTTTCTTGTTAAAAGTTAAAACGGTAGGTACAGTAGCCATGCGATTGCAGTGTTTCCATTCATTATTTTCTGCTGATTATGACCTGAAATGTCATATTAGCATATTATTCGGACACGTGGAATTACATTCAAAAAGTAATTCGCAATCACTGTTTATATATAATATATTATTACGCCACATCTAAACACTAAAAACTAAGTTATTGTCACGGTAACAGTGGCACACAAATTAGGTCTCTCATCGCCTCTATACACAACGCACTAAACAGACAAGTTTTTTTCTTTTGTCGTTTGCTATTACTTGATCAAACTCCAAGCAATGGTTCTATCATTTCATTGAACACATCTCTCTAGCAAAGTGAAATACATGCTTCAGTCGAAACTTCGTTTGTACCGAGTTATTTCATTTTGAAACAGTCTCTAATAACCTGGGTGTCAACGATACGTAAAGCTCAGTTACCTTACATTTTGTTTTTGAAATATATGAAATAAAAAGGTGTTTTTTTAAAATTTTCAAAGGCTTCAGAATAACACTAATACAGCGCGCAAGCTGGTTAAATATATGTTGCCTGTCAAGTCTGAAATGTGCTTTTATTTTACAATATGTTGATAGTAAATATATCGCAGATGTTAAGTAGTTTCTAAAGAAACATGTTTTTTTATGATACAAAATGTTTGATAATTAAGATTTTTTTTTGCGTTATTAGGGCAATGTGGACGAATTAAAATGCCCATATTAATAATGTTTACACTGCATTATTGTTATTTTACATGCTTCAAAATGAAAAGCAAAGATGCATTAGTACATTTTAATTGAGTATTGCTTGTTATTATGAGCGGTAAAAACTACCCCGGAAAATTAATTTTTTAATAGTGTCATTTTAATATCTAAAAAACACCAAATAAGAAACGTGCATCTGAACGTGCCGACAAATTTTTATTGTTCTAGACACAATATTTCTAATTTTAAGTTTAGCAAAAAAAAAAAGTAAAAATTTTCTCACAGAACATAAACAATTAAAAAAAAATATTTTTATGTATGTATTGTATGTTATTTACTGCTAAAACCAATTAGTTTGTACTCTTAACCAATAGTTGACCATAACATCGTAACGGTCAAATATCATGTTATTTTAATGTGTAGAAACGATATTTCCTAAAATTTAAATAATCGTACTGCTACCACTAATAATATTCTGTGTAATATAAAAAAAGTTTTAAAAAATTGGACTAGCCGGGATTCGAACCCGAAAAATGTTCTTATCAACCGCGCACATTGCACCTGAGCCAACTGCGTTGATACCATTACAGTGCAAAAATTTTATACTAAAGCCTGCATATACCAAACTGTCTACAAAATCATAATTTTCTTGATTAATAATAGTTTTAAGTTTTTGAAAAGCTTGTAGCTTATCACTTAACATTCTCGCCATCATTAAGTTTAATTTTATGTAAAATTTTCTTGTGTTTATTGACTCTCGTTTTGTTAAGTACGATTTTCGGCAGATAAAAGGTAATGTACGGTGTACCGGTTGGGACGGGAATAATGTGCCACCATCTCTGGATCCAGAAAAACAAGGGTCGAGTTCCAACGTGCAACCTTATTCCTAAACATCCTGATATGGTATCGGATACGTCACGGATTATTATTTGCCGTCCCGTGTGCGGTTATAAATAAATGAAGGCGTTGCTGCGCAGTGCTTTTTTATAGAACAAGTAGCAGTGACTTTCAAAAGTTATTTAACAAAATTACGTTAATTTTTTACATTTAAAACATAATGGGCAACATGCATGTTTTTTTGTAACTGCTGTTTTTCAACTGTTTTAGTACCAATATCATACCTGCAAAGTCTTACGGCTGGAAAATTAGTCTTAAGAAAGTTACAGCCTATTGAAGTTAGCACGATTTGAACGCCCGCCAAAACCCGCCTCGGCCGGCCGATCCCCTCGTGACGTCACTAGCCAGGCACGAGTCAGTCCGCTCCGCGTATCCGATAGAAATGTTTACTTAGCGCGCTTCGCTCTTGAAAATGGATGTAAATACGGGAAATGAAATCAAATCAATTACTCCCAGAAACTGTAAATGGTGCATTGTACCACGGTGCAAGAATACATCTGAAAATGCAACAGATAAGGTATTCATTACCGTGCCAAAGGACAAGAGAAAGAAATGGTTCAAAGCAGCAAGGCGGGAGGTCAGTGACGTCTCAGAAAAATCTTGCGTTTACATTTGTGAAGAGCATTTCGATGTAA
>PNEQ01033519.1:39883-68757 GCA_003012365.1 Medauroidea extradentata | reverse complement strand
AAATTATTGCTGTAAGGTTATTACCACATCCTTTACACATAAAATTAATAAAATACTTATTTAAATACTTCAAAATAATCATAAATTAATCCAGAAGTAAGCATTAATAATTGCAAGTTCAAATCGAAATGTATGGCCTGTTTTAAAACTGTAGAATCAGAAAAGATATCTTAGGTTCAAAATTTAGGTAGTTCCGAAATTGTTACTGAAAATTTATCACACTTATACACAAACATACTCTTTTAACACTTGAAATTGTCCGCGGCTGTAGCTCATTCTCCTTAGAGCGGTAGGCAAAAAGATTCTAAGAAAATCAGATCTCGTGGTCTTGGTACTGTCAAAATTAGATTTAAAGCCTAATAAATATTCTGAGAAAAATGATATATATAACTTACAGTGACAAGGCTTGTGACATAAAAGTATCTAGATGGTGTCATACCACAGCAATGTTATAGCATCAATAGTGTTACCCATGCCTGGCTCTTCAAAACTCTTGTGCACAAAAAAAAAACTATCTTCGAGAACAATCAGTGCTTCTACCAAACGTTCATGTCCCGCCTCAACATAACACTTCATCTTGGCCACTCATAAATCTAAAATAAAATTTAGCCTGGCGCTCAAATATAAAAATTAACAGAGCGATTCAAAAACACACCATTCCTGTATGGTAGCTGGGCCAAGATTCCTTTCTTACTCTCCAACCCCTTAAAATTCGGCTATTTCTCAAGCCACATTGTTGTTAGCCTAAATAAGCATCTGGGCCTGAGATTATATCAAAATCATAATGCTAAAATTAAACATAAAAAAAAACTAAAAGCAGAACCAAAATAATACATTAGAAATTAATAAAAATAAAATTAAATTAAAATTATGTTATAGGATGTGAAACATATAAAAAAAAATTAATAAAATAACTTATCTAGTTCACCAGGTAGGAGGTTGCATATACATTAACTAACCGAATATTCCAAAGAGAAATAAGTACATTAAAAAAAGTATTCAGCAAACAAAAATCTGAAATTTAAACACAAATCAAAGAGAAATAAAAATAGAGAATGTACAAATTACACAGATCAAATATTTCACTCATAAAAATATTAACTTTCTATAGCCAAATGCTATACGTTACATGATAGGCAGTGTGTTGTAATTTTAGTGTAGATTGACTTAAAACAAATCTGAAATTCATATAAGTAAACAAACTGCTTGAAACCTTAATAATTCAGTCTAAAAACAAATTCATTAGCAGCAACTATTTGCGTTTACTGCTTCAGGACACACTACGTATAAATCTTCAAACTAACGTTTTAGCAACAGAGTAGAGATGCATCGATCAGTCCGATTAGTAACAATGAATTTTGCATTAGTAACGCAAAATACAAACGTATTTGCTATTACATACCAATAATTTGTAATAAGGCCAACTTTCTCGAATTACTTTCCTTAAAAACGTACTTTCTTTTATTTGTAACAAACTGAAACTTTTTAGAATGTTAAATAAATTGAATGAAAGCTGTACTTTTAAATGTGACTACTACCTCTTTTACTACTGCAGCCTCGATAATATTAGTATGAATACTTACATATCAAATAGTACAAAGTTAAGAAATATTATATTTGCGTTTCAATTAGTTATGATACCTTTGAAACCCGTAATATAGACATAAGATGAATTATCTATCATGCATTTATTATCAATTGTTGAAAATATGCCTTTAAGTAAATAAAAAAATATATATTTCCAGTTGTATGCACGCCTACGCCTATTTTGTGGGAGAGTCAAAATTCTTAAATTTATTTTAAAAAATTGTAGATTTCAAACTCTATCTTTAGTGAAATTAAGGATGTTGCATTAATTTTATATTCAATATTTGATTTTGTAAATTTATTTATGTTCGATAATGTATACTTTTGTACATAACCCTATAATCAGTTATTGAAAGTTTAATACGTTATAATAAATACAAAATGTAGAGATAAAATTAATGTCTTAAATACTATGAGGACAAACCAAGGAATAATTCGTAGTCAGGTCGTTGAACTAGACGGCGTGGCGCGGCGCGCCAGAGATATTCTGTATTCAACCTGCTGCCAAAACAACAGCGATTCGCGGAACTCGTCAAGAGGGGCATAAATGTTAATTTTGTACTATCCTTTCAGTTTCGTCCACTGACACCCTCCATCTATCTTGTAAAACAAAAAAGTTTCACGCTTACTATATTTTACCCTGCATTTTCTGGTCAAAAATTTTCATGTCATTGTTAAACTTTTTTTTACATAGTAAATAACTGTCATAAAGAAAATTAATGAATATCGTCATTGACAAGATAGTTTAATTATACTCTGTAAATTTTTAAGTAGATTGACCGAATAGTTTTAGATTGGTGATGAGTTAGGTTTCTGTGATTTTTCGGGTGCGCGAGCATGACTTCGCTAGCGGTAGCTGCGAAAGACCCAAAATGGCGGACGATTATACCTAGTCTTTATAGAGCCCTAATAGGCCCTATACAGTATTATGATCTTGGCCCCCGCTTACAATCTGTAAGATGGGCGCCCTTGCAGTGTCTGTACCAATAAGCACATAATTATGAAATTAGGCGTGTTCGAGGAGTTCATGATTAAATTAATTAATTTTATCAAATTGTATAAAACTCGAAATAAAATATTATCCTTTCTGGGCTAGCCTCGCAAATTCTCGTAATCACTTAGATTTGTACACAAATGTCTTCAACTGAGGAAATATGTAAGTAGTTTATGTATTGCACGTTATTTCCAAATCAACCGAGACAATTAACCAGAAAAGTCACAACGAAATAAATTAATAAATTCTTAAGCCATTAAATTAAGCTTCATACGTCCGTCCTAGACGACCTGCTGATTCTAAGATTATATATTCTAGTGGACGTACATATCATAGAGCAGATTACATCATAACACGGTTATACATAATCCTTTACATAAATTTAATTATTCTTTTAAAATATATATTATGAAAATACATTTATTAGCAAAATATGTTCTTCCGGTTCCGTTTTTCTTTCAATTCTACTTCCTACGGCGATTCAATAGCTGCGGCTATTTTATCTTTTTATTGCCATTCTTTCGTTTTTACACGTTTTCTTACTTGGGGAGGGATGAAGCATTCGTGTGTTAAGTGATCTTACAACATTGAAGCAATGTGGATGACGATTCGGGGTTGTGGTTTCTCTACATAAGGATGTAGACGTATGTGGTTACAAGAACCAGGAGAACTGGGTTTTCAAATGATGGCTTAGTGAAATCAATAAAATAAACGAACCACTTGGTGAACAAATTGGGATGAATCCACTTCGAAGGGTGGCACCCCGAAATAGCACCAGCTGGCGCACCGTCCATGAGATCGGTTTCCATGTTCTGTATACAGTAATTATAAATTGTCATATTATCAAATTTGTTAAAAAAATTGTGTTAGTAAAATAGTCAGTCACTTATTTTTATAGACAAATATTCAGTTACTTTATTATGTATTGTAATAATACGATAGTTACAACATACTTTGATGTCCCAACAATGAACAATTTAAGGGGCTCTAAGTATGACACCCGTTTCCTAATGTGAAATAATAGGCAACCTTGTGGGTCTCATAATTGGACCTAACGTTCACATTCACAAACCACAGTGCTGTGGATAAATAAAATACGCAGTGCATTAACCTTAGTACGGCTTGAGTAGCCCGCCTATATGTCAATCGGCGTGTATGTATTAATTATGAATTATCCTTATGTTGAATTTGTAGTAAATCGTTACATTTGGCTTGGCACAAAACTTGCGAAGTAGTAGAACACAAAATACGTGCTCACACGTGACTGAACAGCCACTGGCTAATGGCGACGGTGAACATGTCAGGAATTGTTCCCAACATAGAGTTGGCGTATTCGTCGCTAGAGTTCAGCAGCTGCCTGATCAGATCACCTGGGATCTCATATTCGGTGCTTTTATCACACACACATACATACACACACACACACACACACACACACACACACACACACACATATATATATATATATATATATATATATATATATATATATATATATATAAGAGAATAATTGACTGACAATAGCAAGTACAGCAGACGAGAAATAATTTATACAGTAGTTAATTATCGTTCTGCATTATTATATCGTTACTTTCCTACATTCATACAACCTCAATGTGCCCAGTAAATTAGTGTTTCATTATTTTCAAAGAACTTTGTACGTTACGTATTGAGAGCTCAGTCATCAATGGTTATGCTCGAGGTAAATCGGTTATCATACCACGTATACTATTTATACCATTCGAATACCCTCTCGTATTCAAGGTATGTTTTTCTATGACTAGTCGCTAAGAGTGGCAGGGGTAGACACATGACAGATTCCGCGTGGAGAGTAAGCACAACTTGCAGCTAGGTTATCCGAAAATTGATGGTGGTTATTGAAGTCCTTCAGTAAAAGTAAATATTAGCTTTTATGATAAATACACTCTGGCAATGACGCGGGATGGCTGCTAATATATAGATTACACTTTTTTTTTTATTTGCACACATATTAATTTAAAAACTCTTTTAGAATGTATTGGTTTGTGGGCATACGCCATTGCTCATGTTTTGCTGATCAAACCTGTGTTTAATGACAAAGTACGAAAACTTACAAGAAAAAACAAATATAAATCATACACCAAAATAGAAAAAAAGCAATCCAAGAAGAATTCTGTCAGTTTTTTATACATATATTTCGAAATAATTAACTGACAGAATTCTTCTGGGATTTATTTTTCTCTTTTTTGGTGTGTGTTTTATATTTGTTTTATCTTGTCCGTTTTCGTACTTTGTCATTCAACACGGGTTTTATCAGCAAAATATGTGCAATGGCGTATGTCCACAAACCAATAATTTCTAATTGTAAACTCCCATTGCAACAAACATTTAAAAATCTCAACAAAAAAAACTCTTTGTTTACATTAACGGTTTTCCAGCACGCAGGCTAGACCATAATTCATTTTGACATATTTTACCTACTTTTTGTTATCTTACTTTGGAAGTTACAGGTAATCACGACGCATGGATTTTCTTAAAGTCCAGAGTAATTAAATAAGGAAAGGTCTTTGTAAACAAGATGCAAAAAAATTTTCAACAGGAACTTTGGCATTTTAATACCTACGTCTGTTAATAAAAGGAAAATATTGGCCTACTGAAGTAATATTATAAATAGTTTTCAAGCAATATTAACCAATAATTAGAAAAATGTTTCTTAATTTGTAGTACACATTTGCACAACATCCTGAAAAAATTTCATCGCGACATATGACTGAATCTTAAAAATGTTATAGGGCTTCGGAAAAAAATTTCTTCATACGCTTTAATTAATTAAAAAAAAAAAAAAAAAAAGAACTGGCAAAATTTATTTCCTCCTGGGTTCACAGCAATTTAATGTCAACGTCAGCATGGCACTTTATAGAACTAAGGGCACATTGAATATTGCTACGATAGATAGAATGAATCATGGTGCAAAAACACAAAATGTTTACACGGTGTTGTGGGTGTCGAACAATCTGTAGGAATATTTGTTACCTATTTAACACCACCATATATTTAATTAAGAAAAAATGCCGTGTAGCGGTTACGTAAATCATTAGGGCAGTATACTCATAAAATTTTAACAGTTCCAAGTTAATAGTTTTGGTAATATACTTTGATAAGTCAGTTTGTGATAATTTTAATATATTTGTATAAATAAACAACGTAGCGTGAACCATGTTTTCGATTACGTGTGTTGCGATTTTCTTTGGTTGACATGAGAAATGATTATAACTCTCACATAGAAACAGTTTTAGCAGATATTTACTACGCGTGGGTGTTTAAGACGGCAGAAATTTGAACATGGTGAACATTACTATAAACATTTTTTAAGTTACCGTGTATTGTAACCAGAATGCTACTTCCAAATATTTTCGTGCTTTAGAATACATGTTACGAATAGGAACTTGCCATTTTTTTACCAACATTTTTAAATGACGCATTCTTTATTAAGATTGTATTTATTAGCTTCAGTAATTTAATAAAATAAAATTATTATAACATAGCGAGTTACACCAAACGCCAAATAAGTGCCTTATTCTATAAAAATACATTTCAAAATATAATCAAGGCCCGATGTTAAATAAATAAATATATATATATATATAAACACACACACGTGTCTCTATGGACGAAGTCCGTTTGTAACCAGTACTGCCAACAGAAATGTACTGAAATCACGTTTATGTCGTGCAAGCCAGTAAGCCATCGATACAGCAAAACGGAAATCTGCTTCTCACAGTCATTTTGTTACGTAAAATATTTTATATGGTATATTGAACGTTGTGTCAATAAGAGACAAACACACACATAATCCTAAATAGTATTATATAAGTAAATGTACTTAAACATATATATATATATATATATATATATACATATATATATGTATATATATACATGCCACAACTAACCTACACGTAAATATGCTGGCTATTAATGAAAGTATGTTTCAAACTTTGCGAGATTATACCATAGAAAAGTGAGATAAGTTGTGCAAAGCAAGTTTTTGTCTCCTGTGTAACGCGTGTTGCCTATGAATACGGCTCAACATTTTCTCGAAAAAGGGCCACTTGAGGTTGACGTGACAAGGCAACCTGTTTTGTTTATTGGGGCCTAGTGCTACCAACTACTTCATTTAATAGCGAACACATTTCAGTGGACAAAATGGTTTGCAATACAGGCAATACACGCTGTCTAATCAATTAAGGAGAAACGTATTCGTAAAAAGTATTTCACTGATTGCATATCTTGTTATTGAACCGCTCATGAAAATACGTTATTTATTTGTCCTTACTTTTAAAATTGTTGTTACGTCAATTCAAATTTCAATCGCAAAATTCTTCCTCAATATTTGTGCCAGTCAAAAAACTTTAGATGCATAACTTTGCTTCATTTTTTTTACAATGTTCGTAACATACCTTCATAACTTCCTGTAAAGGTAGTGTAAAAACGTTAATCTTATAAAAAATTAGAGTAGGGTAAGAATATGAAGGAAACCCTCTTAGGAAGGTAACATTCAATAAAGAGATAATGGGAGACTCCAACAGCGTGAAGCGCCCCCCTTAAAACACGGGGCTTCATACATCTTGCGCCTAGTTGGTCAATCGATTAAAGGCCTTGGGCGCGGCCCACTGCACCTGAGGGAGGGCTATAAATTATTTCCGTTCCCTGACTTTCAGCAGGCTTGGCGTGCGCTGGCATACCCCCTTTCACCTACCACTACTGAACACCAGTATCTTGCCTCTCCCCACTCCCCTCGGCAGAGGCATCAAGCCCTAGGCCACGCCTCCTAGGTCCGACCGGCACGATAGCTACCCCTTGCTCTTACTACATCCACGGTCCGCCATCCGTGCGTGCCATAGTACCAGGAGATACTGCTGTTTCCATTCCGAACAACCACCAAAGATAAGCCTAGCAAGCTCAGACGTAACCTACCCAAGCAGGAAGCGTTGGAGACGTTAATATTTTGGGGTTCAACCCCCCCCCCCCATAAAAAAGGCACTTTTTTGCGTGCTAGGTAAATCTTGCACTCATTTTCACTTTTACAATAAACCCTATTTAAGTATGTTAGCCTCGAGGAAAGCCAACCACCAAAACACTTATTTAATATGTGCCGAATGGTTTACGAGAAATTCCCTATGTTTTAAATCTTGTGAAAGTCAAACATTGCTTGAAATTGTATATTTTCCCTTCTAATACTTTACTATGCAAATTCACACTGTGGAAATGAAGTCGAAATTTGTGAGCGTTGGATAACACAAATTGTTATTTTCATTATCGTCAACAAACACTTAATTTAATGTGTTCAGTGATAAATTTTGTTCTAAGTGCTCTGTAAGTTAAAATAGATAAATCTAAGTAAGTTATGAATTGGTTGGTTGGGGTAAAGTGAACATATGCATGTTCAGATTTATAATGAACGCTAACTAACACGATGAAAATAATTATTCGTTTCTTCATATTCTGAACAGAAAGTTATTCATACCACGTATTACACACGTGTAAATGGCTGTTAAACGACTCGCCAAATTTTATGTTCATAAGAATAAATTATTATTAATTTTCTACAACTATAGCCAGTTTACAGTTGGTCACATGACTAGCGCAGGACCACCAATTACATCTTTCGTTTCGTAAAAGTTGAAGGACCTCACACCGAACAAAATTGTTACTTAGTGCAGAGGCATTATATTTCCCAAGGCATGTACACGATACTGCATTTACATATATATTTCATTAGTATTTTTTTAAAAAAACCAAAAGCAACATTTAAAACCCTAATGATTTATTTCATATACAAAAATAAAAACATGTTTTACCCACCAAAATGATTGTTTAAAGTGAGCGATAGCCACCATCATGAATTTTATTATTTTGTGTCATAACTTTTCTTCTGAGTAAATTCATGCAACTTAAATTTAACTACAGAACAAAATACACAATTTTTTTTCCGTTACTATTGTTAGTGAGCGAATTGCAGTTGATAAAGTAATAAGAATTGTCTAGCTGCAGTTCCATCTGTAACAACAATAACGGAAAATAAAGCTTTATGATGTCTAAAAATCACTTAATATGTATTCAGGTTAAAGTTGCACAAATTTACCCAAAATATGTCTTGACAGAAAATACAAAAATTCAAGATGGTGAATGTCTGTCACTTTCAAAACATTGTTGGATTTATTCAAACGCAGTTAAAATAAGTCAGTTAAACAATGAGATGATTGTGGTGTTTAATGTAAGGAGCAGTGGCTTATGCAGTTTATGGATAGTGTAATAGACGACAAGGGTTATGTTTGCAGGGAAGAGCTTCACGCTGACCATCACAGTGAGCTCGTCGCCGCCCCAGATGGCGACCTACAACAAGGCCATCAAGGTCACCGTGGATGGACCTCGGGAGCCCAGGTCGAAGACAAGTAAGCTAAGTCAATACTCTGCTTGGCATGGCAATTTAAGAGAGTTGCTCGCCGTAATCATTTAACTATCAGTTTATATCTCCTCACGAACTTCATCAAATATGTCAGAGTGAGAGATTTTGGCCAGCGCTGGTGAGGGGTGACATGAGGAATGATAGGGCGGGGGAAACGGGAGATCACGAGAAAACTCGCCGACCAACGGCATCGACCAGCACGATTCCCACATGTGAAAATCCGGTTACCGACCCCGCCGAGAATCGAACCCAGATCGCCTTGGTAGGAGGACCCCTCAACCACCGCGGCCTCCTATATTTAATTAGAGATTATGTTATTCTAAAGTTAGTATAAACACACAATTTCAAAAAGATTTAACACATGAAGGTTCGGAATTTATTGGTTTGTGGACATACGCCATCGCTCATATTTTGCAAACAGATGACTTTTTATGCAACAAGGTTTGGAATGGACTTGTAAATTTGGTTAAAATCTTTGGCACTGAGAACAGATTCAAGTTCAAGCTGAATGTCAGATATGTCATTATTCAGCTCAGCTTTTCGATAGTGGAGGAAAGCAATTCTCTCATTCATAAGGCTATGGCTAGCCTTTAGGGCTATTTGTGAGGTTTTTGAGCAATGGCGTATGTCCACAAACCAATAAATTCCAATTGTAAACTCCCATTGCAACAAACATTTAAAAATCTTAAAATGAAGGTTCGCTGAGTAACCTGTAAGCCTGAAGCTCACATACATACATGCATATGTTGTACGTAGACTTAACGCAGAAATATACAAAACTAAATATTTTTACTAAAACTTTTTTCTAAATACGTTTACGATTTTTTTTCAACAGGAATGTTATGTGATGCTGGCAGCTTATCCAGGGAAATTTTCTACTTATAAAGTTAAACGTTACTAACAATGAATATTACGAAATACGGATTTGAAGCCGTACCTACTTGTCAGCCTGATTAAGAAGAGCCGGCTTTGACAACTACAATAATCAAAACACGCTGTATTTTGTATCTAATTTCATCTTTATGTGAAAACCTCAGCACGTTCACTCATTTATGCAAGATAACGTCTTGATGCATTGAAAACTGTTTATAATCCAGTGGCACTCAAACGCGGCTCAAGGAATATGAAGTTAGGAGGACACGTCTCCGCTGGGCGGCAAGTCAAAAGGCAATTGCATGTGTTAGTGTTTGTAAAGGGTCGCTGTTAGGGGTTACAACCTACTACTGCAGTACAAATAAATACCCGCAGTCGTTCCCCCCTGTGTCGTGCGGCCTGAAATAAAATTTCGCCGCTTCACCCTCGGCTGCTAAAGAGACGCCGCCCTTTTAACGACTGCCTTGAAATTTTAGTGCGCGTCCCGACTGAGGGGGTTGCCAGAGAAGAAATGATGTTGTGTCTCGCCTCTGAAGATGAGTCGACCTCGTCCGAAAAAAAAAGTAGGGAGGGGTGCAAAGAAAGAAAAGCGTTTAGTACACAGGAGTATCGTGTTACAAAGTTGAATCGTGAGCTCAGTTGGCGAACGCATTTAGTACCTACTTTCTCATTTATCAGCTTATAGCAGCAGCATTCCTTTGTGAAGTTGTTCAGCTATTCAACTGTTTTCGACCTGAAAACATAGTTTACTTCTTCGCCGCATTTAAATCCATGGTTGCCAACTTTGTTTGTGGCGGTCGTATTTTCGTGTTACGACATTTTAGAAGGGACATAGCTCCTCAGCCCTCACTGTGGTTGTTGGATACAGGCAGGTCTAGAAGAAGCCAGGGAACGCTAATTTTTCAGTAGGAATGTCAGCTGTTTCCTGACACTCCGCTATGATCGCTACTGTTACTTGGTAGCTTAGTGCAAACTTTAATGATCAGTTATATAACTCAATAATTCAACACTTGGCTAAGTTTAATTCTACTACACGTTAGAGAGACATTCGAGTTCACTACGGACGAGTTTGATTAGGAACAATTTTCGCCGCTAGTAGCACTGATATCGACAA
Organism: Medauroidea extradentata; assembly: GCA_003012365.1. Lineage (NCBI taxonomy): Eukaryota > Metazoa > Arthropoda > Insecta > Phasmatodea > Phasmatidae > Medauroidea > Medauroidea extradentata. The sequence continues at coordinate 57,741 of PNEQ01033519.1, read as the reverse complement.
AGGAGCTTTTTAATGCTGACACTAATGAATGCTGACACTAATGAAGATAACTTTATCGTTCGGCAATTTTGCAGTCTTTGTAGTTTGTTGCATACTTGCGGTTTCCGGAAGATATACCAAAATTTCATTCTCTGCGCATTTCTCAGTCAATACAATCTTATTTTCAATGAAGAAGTGTGGTCGTGTTCCGACAGTACGCAGTGATCACGTGGTATGGATGTGCGTGTGAGATCCAACTAATGAAATTGATTTGCGCTGAATGATGTCGTGTTGTTCCGGAGTTCGTTCCTATACTCTTGCACGCTATCATCTGAAACACAGCATAGGCTATATGATTTGTTTTGTCTGATTTGTAGGTTCATTTTGTTCTTCTGATAAAAAAAAATATTTTAAATGTTAGGTAAGTGTTCGAATCTCGTAGTTACAGTCGACTGAATGCCATTGCAATTCTATCTTTCACGTTGGTTTGATCGTCACACAACACACTGATATTTTCCACAATATCTTGAGCAATAGAGTGTGTCTACAAAACCAATTAAATTTTTATGATACGAAAGCTGGGTGTTAAAATGTCAACGTGTTGGTAGAAAGTCGTAACACGCCATCACGTACTTCTACACCGAAAAAAAAATTAGGAGTTGAGCTAGTCAAAATTAACGACTCTATTGGTCAGTGTGGCTTTGTAGGCCTAATTAATACGTTAATTTACTTTGCATTGATTTCAGCATTGAAATCACGTAAAATAAACAGTAGTTAAAATATAATAAAATAAAAAATTGTGCAGCACTTTAATTTGCAACATTTCGCCAAAATTTACATAATCTAAAATATACACATACATAACATAATCACATTTATACTAACAACTTTTTTTAGAGCTTTGATAAGGCAGTGCCAGCCCCCGCAGAGTAATAGTCGGTTACCTCGTTCAACAGTGCGAGAAGTCATGGTTTCGAATCCTGGCTTTCGAATGGTTAACCTTCATCGGCTCTAAATACCTCGTTGTTGAAGGGTCGCAAAACCCTCTAGCCTCGTCACCTCACTTCGGTAAGTCACGACCTGTGTAGCGCCTTGACATTTGTATTATTTAACAAAAAAAAATTACGATCTTTTAACGTAAAAAGTTTTAATAGCTCCCCAAATTATAATTGTTCACCATGCATAACTATCGCAATTGTCATCAACTTAATAATTTGCAGTCAACATGTTAGGAACACGCGTGTAATATTGGGGAAAACTCTTGGGGGCAAGTTTCACGGGTTTCATAATCTCAATAGTCTGAATTGTCTTCTTATTTATACGTATCACAAAATACATTATTAACAGATGACTTGTGTGATATACTTGGGGAATGATAATTTTTTTTTAAAGGTCAATGAGGTTTTACTTTTGGTTTTTGCTTTACTTTAAATAATTCGTCTACAGGACTAAAGCCTACGATAAAATTATATTGGACAGTATAGTCCTGTGTTAAAAATAGATTCACCAGCCAAACATATTAGGCCCTATGCGAAATTACGTGAAATGCAGTGTTTAATGGTTCTGTATACCTTAGACGAAGGACTGTAACATCTAAAAGTAATTTTTGAAATTTTAATTCCTGTCACTATCACAGAGGGATGTATAAACTTTTATCGATGCAAATCTGTAACATCTGAAAACCACGTGACTGGTGGTTTGTGACGCTGTTGTAGTAAATTCTCAAAGAGGTTCAACAAGACAATAAGTATGTTGTGGTTTGCGATGATTTTCTGGAGCATATTTTAATATTTTGTAGGTTACACACACATTCATCGTGTTTATTACATATTAATAGTTTAATTACTAATTATAAAATTATTTCCAAAGATACATAATATTGAAACAAACATTTCCTTAACACTCTTATTGTGGGATAAATTTTACTCAAAACTAAAACGTGGCTCATAGCTGGATTATTCATGACACCGTCAAACAGTGGTTATGAAGGCCTATATTTTGTAATTTAAGTATAATAATCTACAATTAAAACCATAGCGAAACCAATTTTGTAATATTTTATATTGTTCATAAATATTTTGTTGTAAAAAACATCGCCTCTACCGAATGTGAAATTATGTGACAAGGCTATTTTTTCATCTTTTTTTTTTTGCGCACCGCTTTGCAGTATAGCTCGTAATTCCACTAAGAGATCGCGTCGAAAACAACTTACCATTTGTTCTATTTAAATAAAACTAAATATACGAGCCGAATTCGATTGTGTATTACTAATAATAAAATATATAATTTCTTCCCATTCGTAGGCGCAGTGATATTTTACTTTTTTCCGGGGAATCACTTAAGAATTTACTATACTGTACTGTTGGACAACATTAATTTATAACGAAATAATTTAAACAGCTAAGTCATAGAATTAGTAATATAGCTGTCATATAACTAGGGTAATTATTAATTACATATAAGAGACGCCAGTTTTGTGAGAAGTAGAATGAAGAACGAAGTTATCATTGGACACGCAAATGTAAAGGAAAGCAAGTTTGTAATATTTCTGTTGTCAAATAGTTGAAAGATACAAACTGACTAAACATATAAATTAAGCAGGGCTACTTAATCGTAAATGACGTAATCTTTTTGTAGGTCATCTACAACATGATTTTATCCTTTACGCTGAAATTACGACGGTGAAAAAATTTAATATTAGAAAGTTTACAGGCGATAGCGACTTTTAAGTTCGTCTCCGATGTAGAATCTCGGACAGACGATCTCATCTGTAGGCTACCCGCGTTTCTCAGGAGCAAAGAAGAAATTCTTCCCAGCTGCTCTGTCCCCCTTCAACTAACTTTTTTGTATGTTATTTTCTTCCGGCGAGCTATTCGTCCTTGTCTGATTGGTGGACAGAATTAGATGCGATCTCATAGGGCGGTTGCTCGGGATGACGGCACGTGTGTTTATGTGTGTGTGGCAGAGAAAGAGGGAGGGGTCTTGTGTGTGTGTGCCGCCATGTTGTGGTCCAATGAGATGCTGTGTGCATCTCGCAACCCTGTTTTCCCCGAGACACGATCATTCTTGTCATCTGGCAGGTATTTTATCAATCAAATAATTATCTCAGCCGTTGGTCTCAATCAAATATTTGCAAGATAAGACGAATTACATGATATTTGCTAGTTATTGTTACATCAGGACGCTCGAGCGATAGGAGGTTGGAATGCGTTGTTTAAGAAAGAGTTTTTTTTTATCAAAGCAGTAAACTTGTCCCAGATAAGGTTTACCTTTGAAAAGAAAACACATTCCAAAAAATGCTCGAATAGCTCTTTCAACATACTTAATTAGAATAAGTGGTATTTTCACAGTTTCAATAAGTGACAAGGTGTTTCACTGGCGAATTTGTTGATTTGTCTGTTAAATACTTAGTAAACAACAGAAACTATGGTAAAATATTAAATTAATATGAATGTTTCACTACTCAAACAGAACGAATTAAATCAGTAATTTGATAACTACAATATATATCTGTAACTAAAATGTAATATCATAATATCACATTCATTATCTTCGTCCACATTTAGCAAATTGTGTACCACCAATTCCATAGCAAGCATGTTAACAAATTTGTTTTCTGATTTTTTAAAATTAAATGTTGTGTTTGGATAAGTTACACTTAACTGTACAGTAATATTTACAATATTTTACACAGTGATAAGCATTCTGCTTGTCTGGTTGTTGTGGGTATTTGAGTTAGTTTGAATTAGAATTTTCAGTTTTGCCCAAAATTTCATTATGAAGTTTCGCTGCTTTGATAAATTCAAATTTCACTGCTGTTTATTATTATCTAAGAAAGTTATGTGCGAAATAATGATACATCACCGGTAAGCAACAATAAACCGTTATTTTTACAGCAACTCAATTTATCAAGTTTACGCTGTGGTTTAGATGCTACGCAGAGTTCTTTAATTTTAGCGGGTAATTTTCTTAGTTAAAAAAATATATGTATATTTACTGAAAAATTATGGATTTTGGTAAATTTAGCCAAAAAAATAGGTGTTTTAAAATATTGTCAAAATCTTTTAATCTGTCTGCGATTTTATTTCTCTGATGCAAAACATATAGTTTTCGACAGATTCCTGATGGAGCAGTTTCAACACTTCGAAGTAGTGGAAAATCACCGAATAACTGAGGATAGAGTGAAAACAGAGCACACGATACAAATATTATTACGAGGTTCTCCAACAGAGTCGTGGAGGGACTTTTCAGACAGTTGTATCTCAGTGCACAATAACTAGACGTAGTGCGGAAGAGTGCAGTTTTCAAGGGCATGCCCTGTCAACTCAACGAGCAGTACTGGGTACAAACTGTTAGTTCGCGCCACCGCCACGTAATCGCTAGTGGGAGTGAGCTAGAGTAAGACAGTAGATGTTTACGATTGTTTTTTCAATCATTTGAATTCTGTACTTGTTAGTGTTCGCTATTTTCGCTACAAAAGGAAATGGCGTGAAGAAGGTTATGTTTGATAAATTAATGTATTAAGGGCTTGTTCCCGAGTTTCTTTCAGACTGGTGCCAATAACTCAAATATTTTTTAACCAAAAGTTTTGAAAAAATTTGAGTCAATGTGCAATCACTCGATGCACAATACTGTGGACGCGTTTTTAAAAAACAATGTACCATTCACCAGCAAAAAATAATTTCCTTAATTTTTGCTTATTTTCACGACGAAAAACGTGTTACTTTGGTTAAGGAAATCTAAAAAACCGTTCAGTATAATTCTACAAAAAAATTCAGCTACAAATTATAACATATAAGTGTCAACACTGTGCAGCGAAATTTTGATATGAGTATTAGGTAGCACTAAAAAAAATATTTTCGAAATCACTGCAAAACTCCGTACAAGGCCTTAAGCGCGAAGTGGTCACAAGCATTATATTTTATGTATAGCTGAAAGCTATGTCGCATTACTGCCGTGTTCCCGGTTGTGAAATACCTCTTCATGTACTGTGAGACACCGTTATCCTGTATACAAGGATATTGGATTTCCAAAGCAAGTGCAGGTTAGGTGACTTTGTTTACATTAAAATGAGGCAGTAAATTATAACTAAAGTGAGAAGGTATAGAGGAACCAGGTTTACAAAACTGATCACTTGATCCCGGAACAACGTATAAGACTCCGTACAGCGCATGTTCGAGGAATCAGGAAGCGATCCTTCAACCACGCTTCTGGTTGATGACACCCTCGCGTGACCCGACCTTCCTCCCCAGCATTAAATGCATTTACCCGCCCCTGCCTCCTCCCCGTTTACAACGGCTTTTCTGTCCGCCCCCGTTTCACCTGCCTCGCCCACCCGCCTACCTTCAAATGTTGTATAAAAAAGAAGAAGAATAAAGTTTAGCTCCCGTCGTCACGGAAGTCTTTAAAAACCATTTACCTGTCAGAGCGGAGTCCGGAACTGGTCACGTGCTTGGCGGCGCAACCTTGACGAGGCAGGTACTGTCTAACTCACACATATGTGCAAGGTTATGGTCTCTTCCACTTATCTGTTTGCATCCTTAACCCCTTGAGCGTCTAGTTATTTTAAAAACGTTTGAGAACAATATTCAAGTAATTTTAAAGTATTAAACAAAATAATACATATTTTTAGCAAATAAAAATAATCGTCTAAAAAAAGAATTACATTCATTTATTTTTCTAAATTAAAGCTCATTTAAAACTCCGAATTTCTCAGGATATTGTGTAAAAAGTTAGTCTGGCCCAGTAGTTTTACACTTATTTTTTAATTTTTTCTTGAGTAAAAAATTATATTGCATGGAATTCCTGCACTCTTCTATCATAAATATTTCATAATTTGTATCTATTTTGATAGTAGGAAATAACTTAAAAAATTTTTCAAAGTTTTTTCTCCAAAGTATCACCAAAATAATCGAAAATCAAGCAAAACATAATTTTGCGAACAAACGGCGCATTAACTTCTAAAACGCGCATATCCAACTGTGAATTGTGTTACAGCTCTTAGCCTGGATTTTTTAAAATCGTTCCGTTTAAAAAGTTTTAAGATTTTTACACTAATGTAAAAGAAAATCATCCATCTAGCATTTCCTAAATGGTTAATCTTTAAACATTTTAGACATGACAACACATAGATTAAAACATAATAGATTCTCTGAAATTGTTGTATCCACAATACATTCAACATCTTGTAATGAGAAACCGCTACAAGAAAAAAATTACCTTAATAGAGAGACTAAAGTGGTCACAAAATTAATAGAAACCACAACTTATAAAAAATAATGAAGCAAACTATACGGCATGTTATTGAGGAGCGAGGTGAAAAAAGTAAAACTATTTATATATTCCCTGATTTACAGGAATTGTCAGTAATCAGAGCTGTGAAATATATACTCCCCATTAAATAATTTCAGCTTCGCTGTGAAAATGTTAAGGAAATGATTTTAAAAGTACTTTACTGCCTTTTTGTAAGTCTTATGAACGTATTAAGATGTTTGTACCAATTTTAGTAAACAGCATTTATATTTGTTAACGAAACTAATTCGCTGAAAATTAAATATTGAGTTGATATTTTCATTGTCAAAATAAAATGACTCCAGCAACGCGGATCTAATTTACTTCGAACTTTCTTTTATGTTTCACAGAAGAAATTTATAAGTGTGCACCCGTTGCAAAAAGAAGGTGTTACAGTAAGAGGTAACAATAACAAAACCGACAAAATTTTTGTAAGTATGATTATTTACTGAGGGGGAATTAATATTCATAATCTCAACAAAAAAATTGTTTACATTAATTATACATACTCTGTGATATATTATTAGGTCACATAAAATACGAGCTTGTTCTCTTCAAGTCTGACTCCTTATTACGTTGCAAGTTTTCAATCGATGAGAAGTAAGTGACTGGCGCATTTAATTTTTATGAATTATAGCTAATCGCTCTCGTTTGGCACTTTCATTTCTAGGGAAGGAACTTCACAGATACGGCAGACTGTTGACCCAGGACCACTCATGAATTCATAAAATATATGAAATTTTACTGTCACTTTTCTAATTCCCTCGTGTGTAGTGTAGTTTATGTTAACAAAATTGGAAACTGATAGTGTCTTATACCGTTGAAAATATTAATTCCTCTCTCGAGGCTGTGGTTACAAAGGTCTTACTTAGCCAGCGCCCAGCATTTATTTGACGATGTTGATTATCGTGTCAAATTGTAACAATCAAGTGGTAGAAAATTACTTTGTTCTTAGAGCGAACGTATTGGATGAGTTTAACCACAAAGTAGTTAATTACTGAATGTTGCATTTTGTAATAACTTTATGCCTTGTGATTTTCGTCTATTTGACAAAATTTTTGTCAGGAGACTAGCGATGGTAAAAATGTATAGCAAAAAAAATTATATACATATTTCAAAACCAAATAAAGAACTGAATTTTTCCTTTCTACCAAAGTAAAAACAACTAATATCATTAGATTTATTTAGGGGAAGTTTTCTATTAACATCGCTTTATTCTTAATCAAAGTCACTGAACATACTCGGAAAAGAAAAATTTCACGTTAATTCATCTGAAATATATTTTACTTCAGTTTATAGTAGTTCTGCTCTCTGCAGAGTTTCTAATGCCCAACTTGCATATGCAAAAGTTACAAATACTAACATAACATTTTCTTTAAGGAATTTTTCATACAGGGCCACAGAGAAATGTGTTTCCCGGCATGATACATATTTTATAGCATTAACAGGAAATTAGATTTGATGGGCAAATTTAGTTAATCTTTAATGTGGGAAACACATTGAAAGATTTAGAAAAATTTGATATTTTTCTGTTGGGTAGTCTACTTACACGTTTAAAATCAGTGCGTTTATTGTCTCTGTTTCATTTGAAACATTTGAGGGCTGGTAAACTGTGAAGAACAAAAATTAAAATACTAAAATAAGTTGATACCACTTCTTTAACAACAAATTCAATAATATTTCCAACATAGAGCAAAAACAACTATACATAAGATGGCAGGCTAGTAAAAACAATGAAAGTTCCAAGCATCGCGGCCAGGCACCGCACTAACGCCATAACAATCATAAACAAGTCAAATTTCTCACAAACAGTATCTGTATTCGTTTACAGATAGCGTTCTGAAAATTTCTGCTGAACAAATGAATTATTGTTTGTAATTAGACGTCCCGGTTCGCCAAAAATATTAAATATATGTTCGTATGAACGAAAGTTTAAAGAGTTTAAAAAGGATATCAACATGAAATCTAACGATAACAATAAAACATGTTTTTCTACTTCAAATGTCGTAAGAATTACTGTAACACAAAAGGAAATACGTTTATATTGAACGTAGATATTAGGTGTTATACATAAACCGTCAAGATTTTCGATGTAGCAGTTTGCCTTAAGACATGTATTGTAGCCTAGAAATCATTTTTCCCTTCCCTTTAAAAATCAATTGGCAGGATATGTCTTTATCATTCTATCCTAATTTATAATTTTGGCCGCAAAAACGCTGATAGAGCCTTTAAGGCAATGAGTCCTTATTTACGCAGTTTTTCGAATATTACTTTTAAATTAATAAATGAAGCAGATGTTTAACCGTCACATTCGTTTATTAAAAATGGTTTTTACTATGTATCCTAATTTGTTCAAAGCAAAAGTATTTGTAATTTTAGCCAGTTTTAAAATTAATAAAATGTATTTATGTCGACAGCCAAAGATGGTTTTACGTTACCTACTCTATTTTAGAATTTAATATAAATGAAATACGAATAAAAGTAGTGTTGTATGAACAATTTAACGTCCTATTGAAGTTATTTTTAGACTTCAAGCAGTGTGTTGCAAACTGTATGCCCGGTTATGACTAAATTGTTCGCATGATTTGTCACCGCTGCTTTGCGAACAAACAGAAATGGTAAACAGGAATGAATGATGAGAACTCAGTAGCCTAAGTGAGTTCCGATGATGGCGGTTGCATATGAACAGTCTCTCTTGTATTGTTCATGCCGTAGTGGCGAACACTTTGATCATGAATGCAGTTCTGTTGCTGTGGATGTCGTGTTTACGTTGCTGTGCATCTTCGCTAACTCTACCGGCTGTCAACTCGGGCAGCAGCGAGTCAGTGGAAACAGAATTCATGGTTCGGTTAAGAGGCCTATGCACCTAGTGCATGAACGGTGGTTCTGCGACCCACGTTTCTTCTTTTCTACGCAAAACCACTTACCTTACTCACCATGTTAAAGAAAATCTTATTGTTTTGAATGGTTACAGCATGCGTATTAGAAATATGATTTTTGAGCCTCTAAAAAGGCCTGAAACGGTATTTTAGACTGCTGTAACTACAAACATACCGCACGGATTCGTAAAACGCAACATTATAGGCATTAGTGGGACTTAAATTCTAGCTTTCCTTACATAAAATTGTAGCGTTGCTGTTTAAAATCCCATAGAAAAAAGGGTAAACCGAAAACACTGCACGCTAGTATAGCCCACCGCCAATAGAGGCGAAAGCGGTTACGTTTAAGTATGGTGAGCTGAACCGTATCGCTCTGCTGTCTCCGTGCATGAAACACTAAAAAGTACTTCCGATGCATATGATTCTTAGCAGTTTGCATTACCTATCATTTTTAGAACTATATAGGTTGAGGCAATTAACTCGCCCAAATAAGTGTGTGTAATAAAACCTAACCAATGGACGACTTGAGGTATACGCCCTCTGACGTCACACCACAGGGGGACAGTACTGTGGGAAACAAAGCTTGTTTATAAACATGCTGATTTGTTACTTGGTGATGGCAGAAACCAAAAATGTTGTGCACTCATAGATTTGCATGCAAGTGTAAAAAAATATTAGTTTCGTTTCGTGGTTAAAACACGCAAATGCATAATATCAATTTTTGCCTGAAAAAGCGGCAAATTCGAAACAAATAATCGATTTTCTATACATGCATCTCATCCGGGACATGTGAAGCCAAATGCTTGTATGAAGGTTATGTTCGGTTGCGGTATCGATGGAGATAGGAGTTGTATCTCACACCTGACTGAAGCTCCGCCTCATTTCAAGTCGTCAATTAAGATACTAGAGGAAACTATATCCACTGATATTACAGTAACCATCACATATATAGGCCTATTACATTATTTGATACGGAAAATGAGCCATTCTTAGCAGTTATTAACTTCCCTAGGAATAATTTCGAAAGACGTGACAACTAATTCGTCGGTTGTGGCCTACAAATAATTGTTCTAGCGCATAATGAGCAGTTAGCACGTGTAAATCTGCAGTGAATCTTTAAATATAGATAACCGTTTTTTTGTACCGAAAATTGTACAAGTATAAAATTTTTTAAAAATATAAGTTTTTTTTAATTTCATATTTGTCAGAGAAACATAATTTATATTTTGTCACACAGCACTGCATAAAATTTTAAGACTTCTTACCTAAGTTCGTTAGAATACAATGAACGAATTATTAAAACTTTTTCGTTGGTAATCAGACTCAGTTTCTAATCGGAATGTCAAACGCATACATGAACAGTTAGATAGTAGTGAATGTTTACAGTATATTCCATCTATACTAATTTAATGCCTGAGCCTGCAGTATGAATGTACGTCTTGGAGTTACCAATACTAGAATTCTCCGTATAAACTATAAATAACTAGGAATCTATAAAGACTACAACCATTCAGTAAAAACCTGAAAAAAACTATCAACTGTGTGATTTTGTTTTAAATATCCTGTAAAACCCGAAATACTAAAGACGTCTGTCGCATGTCCCTAAACGTTTGGGTATTGGTGTGAGAGACAGATTAGCGTATGGAATGGCGCCACTCTCCCGTTTCCCCCGCCCATTCATTCCGGTGCTGCTCCATACTAACATCATGAAACCCCCCCCAGCATCCAAGACCACGGTGTTAAGCGCTGACCAAAAATTCTCACTCGCTCACCACGTCTGGAATGGACGTATCGCGTGTCTCAGAACTTGCTACTAGAAGCCGGCATTGGAATGTACTTAATTGTCGAGCCTTCTGTGGTACGTATTATGCAAGGATGTTATGCCTTTAAATATGCATTTTGAGAAGAAGTGAAAAATTAAGAGGGCCATATATGTCAAATGTTTTGTTGGGGTTCAAATGTTAATGTCACAGACCTTATTTTGATTTGCTTTGGACACACATTCAACATATGTAGACATATGTTTGTAAAGTACGGCAGCAGCTGAGAGCAGAACAGGTAGCTACTTAATAGTGATATTTTTAAAATTTCCTTAACTATCGGGAAAGAAGGACTACAACGAATTTTGCGGCATGAACAGACAATATTTTTTAGAAATTATTTATGTGTGCTAGGGTTGCAGTAAAATTATTAATTTTAAATAGCACGCATTCAAGAACAATTACTCAATATAGGCTTCGTTCACTTATAATTAGATATTGTAGTGTAGGCCTGTTGCTACAAACAGATAAACTATTTAAAGAGTAAACCAATTATAAAGATAAATTGTAAACCATTCGCTTTACGAAACTGTAAGGTTTTCCCTTAGTTATACAGAAAATAGAAAATTTTTTGTACTTAATTTACAGAAAGAAAATAATGAAATTCGATATATCTGCTTTTAAAAATAATTTTTCCTTTCATAATCTTAATTTTAAACACGGAGATAAATAGGTCCTGCATATAAGTATGTGTTCTTAACGAAGTAAAGTTTTACTCTATTTCAGAAGAGTAACTGCATGCACCCTTACGTTCTGGTACTGTGGTGTAGTGGTTAGCGTGTCCGTTTGTAGAAAAAAATTATGTTGTTGGGTATCTTCACATTGCTATATTTTTTTTATTGTGTTCGGAAAATTAATAAACGTGCATTCCTGGTAAATACAAACATAGGCTATAACCGCTTGGTTGGCCATCATAACCGTACGAAAATATGTAAGCAAGCCCAACTAAACTTTAATTTATATTTTTCATGTAATTTCCTCTTTACAGTTCATCATTAATGTCATGTCTATTAACCATATGTTTGTGCGGCAAATTCCTTTCGCTGTGTACTTTCGTAATTTGTATTCTTAACACATCACGATGAGCACCTTAATTCTACCAGTAAATTAAAAATCTAACGTGCAATTTTCTATCGCTGTGTGAATTAATTATTTTTCTGTTTAAAGAAAAATTTCGAGTTGGAACAAGACGTAACACCATAAATGATGAGCCCAGTTCCCTCAATATGGGTAAGAATGTACCTAAATACGTATAACTGGGTACTCATATAATGAAATTTAGACCAACAACATTAAAACGTATCAAATTGATAGCTTAGACGATGAACTGTCAATGTGCGCAATTTGGTTACAATGCGACGAAACAACGTCATTTATTTATTTCGTGCTGTCTAAATTAATGGTACACCTACAGCAATATTCCCAAGTAAAATCAAAGCTTACATTAAGAACTGTCTAAATGTGATAATTTTATACAATCGGATACACTGTTATCGAAATATACCAATATATGTGTTTATGTATGTACGTGTTCTTGTGTAACTAAAGGACAAAACATACGACAGTAAACTGTCAAACATTCAATGATTGAGCTCGCAGAATTGTAAATATTGCTATAATTAGGGACTGGGAAATTTCGCGATTTCAATCACCTGTAGGCTAGAATCCATTGATTGTACTATGCATACTCAAGCCCCGTATATTAGTTAATTGTCTACTGTTTCACTGATTAGCAGCTGGTGGACAAATAGTCGGGGCTTGAGTATGCATTCTAGCCTACAGGTCAGTGAATTCGCGAAATTTTTCAGTCCCTAGCTATAATTCGTCTGTTTCCGGAATGTGAGAAATAAGATTGACTTCCAATTTGCAAATAAGAAGATGTGAACAAAATGCATAACAGTGAAGTGGCCTTACTACGTACTACAGGCTATATGCAGAGTAACGAGGTTAGTGAATTTTGGTTCATGACTTCAACAGATTTCACGTAACATACATATATAGGCTACACATTCATAGACAGACACGCACTCACCCAAAACAGAAGGTAATCTCTTGAAACCAATTTTTCCTTCCATACTGAGAAAATTGGGTTTTTACGGACAAACAAATAAATACGGTTGATATTAATTTGGTTTCAACAAGCAAATTACAGTTAATTTAACAACCGTTACCTTGAATTCACTACTGGAATTTATTTACTTCGACAGTAAAATTTTGTTTAAATAATTTATTTAAAACAAACTTATATTTGGTTCTTTACACAAATATTTTTGTTAGATGTGCATTTGATTTGATCCAAAATATTTGTTCCTGTTAAAAATACGAACTATAAGCTTGCTGATACTACTTTATTTGTTTTCTTTTACTACCATATTTACTTGATTCAACCGCATATTTATGACATACTATACAGATATGGTAAATTTAACCATGGCAGATATTACATTAAAGAAACAATTTGGTAGGAAGCGGCAAAATATGTCCGTTCGGGAAGTCGTTCTTGTAATGGCAGTTATTAAGTACACACGTGTTAGCTGTTACTCACACGGTGGTGTAGGAAACTTGTCTAATAATTTTTTAAGTAAAGGTAATTACTATACTTATTTGTACGGTGTTAATTTTTGGGTTCGTTTGTATATTTACGTTAGATTAAATGACTGAAAATAATTATAATAGTTAAAAACATATTGCCGAGTGCACACGAGTATCATTCTAGTTTCCATTTCATTCTACTCATATTGCACTGCATATACCGTGTAAAATTTTGTAAAATTTACGAAGAAGAAAACAAGAGAGAATCAGCCAAAATACCAGAAACAGAAGTTAATTTGAATTACATGTTACAGGTACGTGAATGTAAAGTTAATATGTATGTGTTAAGTTGTAATGGTGTAGGAGTAACGGGAGTAGTCGGTAATCTAAAGGTTGTGGGCTCAAAGCCATGTGTGTCTTTTTTTTTTTTTTTTACATTTACACATAAATATATTTGTATAAAAGTTGCTTCGCAAGTAACTCTTACTTTCGTGATCAGAGCAAAAGCAAAATTATTTAAATGTCGTATACTTTAATTCGTGCTCAGGCGGCTGACTGTTTGATTTAACAATATCTGTATGGCGTAATAAACCACGTCATTTGGTTATAAAAACAAAAATATTTAAACCAAATAATTTTGTTTGGACAAACAGTACATTTGGTTGCCAGTATTGAAACATACCATTTGGTTGTTTTAAACAAATTTTGTTTGATTTTACGATATATTTTTTCCCAATGTAAAGCTATGCTGAAAATACTATGGTAATCATACACAACGTTAATAAACCAAAGAGGCTACTTCCATGTTTAGAAAATATCAACACGGTAAACAAGAAACCTGCTGTTCAAGAAAAACAACTTAAGTGAAGATGTATTTTAAAAAAATGTAAATGCTATAAAAGATAACCGTATGGGAATAAAGTAGTTAAATGCTTTAGCCATCGCGAAGACATCTCTAAAGAAGGTTGGAGAATAATGACTTTCCGAAAAGAGCTCGCAACCCTTGTCGTTCCTCGATATTTGGCTCGGAACTACACATACACAATCTGCAAAGAAATGGCTTCATACTATTGTCGGATAGTGTAATATCCACGGTTTTCCCGTCACTCGAACAAATAAATTCTAAAAACATTTACATTACTACATAAGCCGTGTCCGAAACGGACCGTTTACGTATATAGGGTTTGGGAATTTAGAGTGGATAGATTCGAACGTCATAACCAGCGCTGCGTGTGGCAAAGTTGGAAACTAGATACTTGTTGGTATTTTGGTGTTGTTTTGTTTATTTGTAATTTCAATGTTGAATAAATTGTCTATTCGTTGTTTTATATTAACTATTTAGCTTCACATCTTGAAATACGAATTCTACAATGATATTAAATTTGTTTTATGTTTAATTTATTTCCAAAGTATGAAATTTATTTTAATATAGGCTATATATATTTGCTATATACAAAACAACCCAGGGGCTTTTACTTTACAATATTACTGTTTTTAATGTATATGTTAATGATTTTCAGCCGAATTGCGGGGACTATAAAACGTAAGTAAACACCAGCTGGCGAATTTACAGAGCTAGTTGGGAATTTAGCGTGCTACTTCACCTCAGTAAATTTTACACCCTAAATCTTCAAATATTTACTGCGCTAACCTGGTCACGTGGTTGATTTAGTAACCTAAATAGTCCTTTCGGAAACGGCTATAGTGAACCTATTAGAATGTCATAATTGGCTGCGATGTTTTCTCATCCGCAATCCAGAATTTTCAGTCAGAATCGAAGGGCATTTGTAGGAAAATGCAGATTCCAGTTTATAAGACTTGTGTTATTATTACGATAAAAATTTTTGAAATAAAGGACTATGCGCACTTGATACCTGGACGATTTCAGCAGCTATCACCCACGTTAATAAAGACGTAGTTGAAACTCCATTCGCTGAAGCTGCAAAAACGAATTATTTTCAACAACACACTCTAGATTTCTATTTGACATCGAGACAAGAGTAAAACCTCAAGTACAAATTCAATCACGACTCCACTCTAAGATAGCGTGCCTAAAACGATTTTGAATCAGCCCGTCATTTGTCAACGATTGGCTGTTTCAGGAGACGCCTTCGGATTTAGCAGGGCCTGTCTTTCATCGATCTAACACAGTTACTAAACGTTGTCAATTGTACGCCAACCGTTTTTCTTACACAACTTTGAACGATGGCAGTGACGACAACAACTGGAACGAAGATAAACGCACTGGGAGTAATGAGGACCACAATACAGGAACGACTATTGTTTAACGGAATCTTATATTTCATCTCTACCGTATAGATAAGTCAACCTAACTCTAGGTTTTTGGTATAAATAAACTTTTATTGTTTTACAGAAGTTTGGCTGGCATTATTTACATGGATTTCTAATTTATTTCTCTGTTTACCACAAAGCAACTGCCCATAGAGTCACAGTAAAATTAACTTTGCTAAATTCTTGAAAAATTACAATATTTTAGCCGGTTACAGTTAGTATGTCATACATTACACAACCAATTTTCATTTTCATTAATATTTCCTGTTGACTACAGTCACATAAGTGCAAAGTAACACATTTGAAAATATTTGGTTATGTACAATTAAAAACTCAATTACGTTGTTGTAGTTCTTAATAGAACACTAAAATATATTTTACAAAATACAAATATTTAGGTTTTCTAAATAACAAGGAGAATGCATATGGTATGTCAATGTACATATAAGTTTAATAGTCCCAATTCTGTATCCTTCAACTTATATACTCTACATAATTAATTTTCAAGTAAAACATTCCTTAATTTATTAAAAATAATAGTGTTTAAAAATATTTATTATAATTTGTTTGTACATTCTTGTGTTAACTGGTGCCTTTATATTTTGAATATTTTTGACATACTGCTGCGTCGTGAGAACAAGGTCTTAAAATTACTTATCATTTTTGTACTACATTTATGTAGGCCCTGAACAAAACGAAACACAAATAACTTCGTCTTATTTATGGATAGGTATGTGTCTTACAACATCAGGTGCATATTTTATTTGATTGACAACATCGACACTTAGAACTGACCTATAATTGCAAGATAAAAGAATGTATATAGTGCTGCTTGAAACATAAAACAAGAACTAATTGCTACGTAATTTTTGTACGCGTTGTTTGTCTAAACCTTAAAGAGCCACTGCTTGAAGACTTTCTAGCAACTTTTAGATCCGTGACTTATTTGTACGTGTTGTTGGAGATCAAATGATGTATATTTGTGGATGTATGTTTATATATATCTGATGGAAGGAAGAGGGTGGGTTGTGTCGGATTGTATGGTATGAAAGGACCTGGTTGGCTGACGGCACTGTCGCCAGCCTCGTCTTGACTGGACGTTAATTATCAGAAGACCAAGTGTACGCTGAGAGAGAGGCTGTGTAGGAAGACAGCCATGCGACATGTCTCCAGCCTCCCCCCCCCCTTCCACACAACCCCTCCTGTCTCCCTCAATTTCCTGCCCAACTCGTGTGCTGCTCTTCTCTTGCTGCATCGTGCGACAGCACCAGATGCTGCGGTCTGCCTAACTCCTCCCCCTTCACGTCTCTCTCTCTCTCTCTCTCTCTCGCGTCTTTCTCTCTCGCCGTCTCCGTCCAGCATCACATCCCCACCCTTCCCTCAGCCGCGGGATAAACTTATCTCTCTCCCGCCAGTCGATAAAAACTTGTTCCCCGAAATTGGAATTAACGGGCGAAACTGTTAACAAGTATCGCCGGGGCCTGTGTCGAAGTCCCTCCCCCTTCTCTCTCTCTCTATCATTCTCTCTTGTTGTGCGCACACTTGCTTTATACGGTCTTCCTCCTATTACACTTCTTTTGACGCCCACCCGTGCCACGTGGATCCTTCCCCTTACCCCCTTACTCTTAGTTAGTACTTCCCCCCACCCCCTTGCATCCCCGTAGCGTTTTCTTCTCTTTGACTGGCTGTCCGACACACTCGGGGGTGCAAGTCGGAGTGGGCGGCGTCGTTTAGTGGGTGAAAAAAGTCGCGTCGCTCAGCAACTTGTAACAGGGGGTATATAAGGTGTCGACGAGAAGACGGTCACAAGGGGCTTCTCAAGTGATATATACGCATGCTTATGTATATATAATTCTTAAAAAATATTTTCGCATTAGGATTACATTATTTTGTGAAACACTGTTGTGGATCTAAGCCACTGCAGGTCTTTGTCGTCCCAGAAAACCGCGAGCGAAAAAAAAAAAAAAAAAAAAAAAAAAAAAAAAAAAAAAAAAAAAAAAAAAAAAAAAAAAAAAAAAAAAAAAAAAAAAAAAAAAAAAAAAAAAAAAAAAAAAAAAAAAAAAAA
>PNEQ01033519.1:0-39783 GCA_003012365.1 Medauroidea extradentata | reverse complement strand
TTTCGAACAAACGTTTTTATAACGCAAATAAATTTATATGTAAAAATTTAATTTTGGCAATTTTAACATTTACACATCATCGTTTGTACGCGAATTTTTCTGTTGCAGTACACCAAACGTGTTTTTAGATTTTTGCCCGGGAAATATTACGTATTTTTTCGTCGAAATAAGGATGAAATAGTACTTCAATGAACAATGGACATCACAAAAAAAAAAAGTCTTTGAAAATTAAATAACATGGTTTAATCAGAAAATTTTTCATGTAATTGCTATGTACGGGAAATACATTTTGAGTAATTATTAAATGCATTCGTCATTATTAGGGATCAGCGTGGATTATTTAAAACAAATAATAAAACTTTTATACATTTATCCTATTTTTATTTAAAGTATAATTTATCACTTGAGTCTGACTTACTTTTGGCAATTAGTTCATATCCACAAATAACTTATCACGAATCTCTAATATCTGCTAAATATTTTACAAACACATTGTAGCCTATAAACAATATACTAAAATTTATAAGGTAATTTTCGTAATTTCACCAA
The DNA here is from genome assembly GCA_003012365.1 of Medauroidea extradentata. Lineage (NCBI taxonomy): Eukaryota > Metazoa > Arthropoda > Insecta > Phasmatodea > Phasmatidae > Medauroidea > Medauroidea extradentata. The sequence goes on along the minus strand of PNEQ01033519.1, from coordinate 39,234 downwards.
CCCTATGATGTCCAGCTGCTAAATCTTTGTTTATGGATCAGAATCATTCTGTATATAAGTATGTATCTCACTGTTTTGCGATAAGACGACTAACTTGAACACACCACCAAGCTTTGACTTGTTAATGTATGTACAGAAGATCCCAACATATATGGCTCACAAATTTAAAAATCTATATGTGTGTAGTTAATAATAACAACGTTTCTGGACATAAATTATGACGTTGGAATGGCTTACCTACTATCGCTATTTTCTCATCTAATGGTATAATATAAAATTCTACAATTTGTTTCACGGTTGCAGACGTGACCATAACTATATCAGAGAAACACTTATGCCATGTTATATGCATTGATATATCTGAATTAATTAGTTATAGATCCCTGAATCTAAGATACAGACAAATACAAACAAATTCAGTGCTGAGAAAACATATTCACCTTGAGTTACCTACCTTCTTCGCGGACGATTCCAGAACTCAATTCATTTTATAAGAATTATGTGCGTAATCACTATATCGGTAACACTGCATTAAGAAAAGGTTTTCATCACATATCCTATTACTTCTAGACTATAAAATAACGTAGTTGGTACGACAACCAAATGGTTAAGACAAGGGGTTGTGGAATAGTGAATAGTAGCCTACGAGTTATTTTCAATTCGAGCTAACTTCCTTGATTTCTAGTAAAGTTACGTACTGTATTTTTCTTGGTAATTGGTATGATATAAATACGGCAATAGACAACTTTGCATATATATATTTGAGGTAAGAAGTTAAAATATTTCTAAATATGTAAATATTTATGTAATACACATGGGAACTAAATAAGTGCTCGCCACGTTGCTGTGCAACATATGTTTCTACTAAACAGACACAAATAAATATGAAATTTACTGATTGGTGTTTCAGGCCTGTAGACTTTATTTGACTGTGTTTTGTATCATATATTTTTAATAACAATTTTCCCCAACTCACATGTTTCAAAATTTATTGCGCCTTGAATCTTATTCAAGAAAAAGTTACGGTATCAAAGAATGATTTATTCGACCAACTTGTTGTTCGTCCATGATACCATAACCGACGATAAGAATTGAAAACACCTCTACGTAAAAAAATGTTAATTCGGGTGACTTTGAATACTATCCATTGTTAGTTACTCGCAGTTTGCAACAGCAAAGATGTAACGTCACGTTTTATACATCCTTGTTTTGTATTAGCTCTTTATAATTTTAAAATTTGAAAACGAGTACTAATTTAAAAAAATTTCGAACTTTTTTTTTAACTCAGTCGCGAAGTATGGCAATACACAGTTTTCGTGATACAAACCCGTATATTGTCCTACATAACTTTGAATAATATTTTACAAAATAACCTTGGTTTCGTGCTCGAAGCTGAGGGCGCTCGTTTGGTTACTAGACCAAATACGCTAATTTAAATTAGCCAGGCTTACCGAAACCAATCCACATGTTGATTACTTACACACGAAAAACTCTCTGTGCGTTTTTTTAGAAACCAGAATTCGGAAAACTATTTTACAGTTTATTTGAAATGTTAAACTTATTCCCAAAATACGTATTGGGGCTATGTATAAACACATACATAGCCTACATGTATGTAACATTGCTTACGAAATATGTAAATAATAATATACAAATTAGTACGTTAAATTACAATGTTAATTTTAGGCCTTTGTCACATGTAACCAAAATAGTTTAAATATTAATTGATTTATTGTACTACTAAAGAAACATTTTGACAACTACATGTGTAATATATATGCGAAATGAAGTAACAAAAAATTTTACTGTATACATACCATGGCCGATTCTCTTCCCAGTTTGAATTTTATGATTCAGTGGTTCATGCCCTAAGTGTCTTACTGTCTGGAAACTTTTAGACATACTTGTCTCGTGACAATGCTCGTTTCATTGATAAACTATATTCAAGGAGAAGCAGTTTTCCAGTTGTCTATCCTATACATTGCAATGAATTACGGATCCGTAAGACTTTAGTTTTGTCCTCATCAAAGCCTGTTCCCTGTGAATTGCACTGTTCTGACTGCCTTTCGAATTTGTTTTTATATTTAGTTTCTCCACTTTTTATTAATATCGTAAGGTAACTAACAAGTATTGTGTGTACCAGACACTGCGCACAAATTCAAGTATTTCTGTCATATAGGCCTACAGTCATACAATTGTATTGTTAGTTTTTTCACAACAAACCAAACAAGACAAATGACTAGTACTGTACTTACGCTTCAGATGCACTCCTTTATGTTTCGGAATTAACTAAGAATACTAGCTATATTAATATTATTGGCTGTTAAATTAAACTGATAATAATCTATCAATGGTTTGGTTACTGAAATCTTTTATTGGTAAATGTCGTGTAGGCCTATACTTAAAAGCTGGCTTGCTTTAAAGTATAGTTAGGAATATAAAGTCGTTTTGTATACAACTTTTCCCTATATTTGACAAAGTGAATGTAAGGGGCTACTTTCGAGACAGCATTTAAATACATTTGTATGTTGGACCGTTGTGAGTGCATTAAAAAGTAAAAAGTGCGCAATTTATCATGAGGACTGAAACAATGCATCTGCACTCGATGAGCGGCGAATCTACGGCCATATCTTATTGACGTCTGATATGTTTCTGGTTGTTGGCCAACGACCCCCTCACCCCGCACCCTCCCATTTAAATACTGATCTTACTTTGCCCTGGCGCTTAAAGGACTACTCGATAACCTATCAGTTTAACAGAATCACTGCCCATCTCGGATTCCAGCTCGCATAATCAGAATTAACTGCGAAGTTTGTTGACACTGTCAATCTGATTTCATAAAATGCGCACTAAATTCCAATTTTTCGAACTTTTAAATGACACCTTATTATAAACTTATTTTAAGATCTACGAAACAAATGCATGAAATAAAAATACTTTAAAAAGAATCACAATTTTTATTTTGAAACAGCCAGTGTGTGGCATAACAACACGTAGATAATATTTGTATTTCAGAAAGTTGTTAACAATACTGAGTAATTTTTCTCTCCCACAAATAACTGACAACAAAATAGAAAAAAAATTAACGGCATGGTGCATATACAACTATAAAACTTTTATTGTACAATAAAATTCATAAAGCTTCGGGAAAAAAATAATTTGGGGCCGTGAATTTTAACTGTTTACGAGCTTTCATTATATTGTAAAATAATTTGTATTTTTAATACAAAAATGTCATTTGCTAGTAGTACATTACGCACTTTATTTATTTATTACATGGGTGTGACAATAGAGCTCGGCCTAACTAGGTTTTAACCTTGCAACAGAGAAACTCACAATAACACCGAAAGTTTAATTTATTTTTGTTTATCACAAAAATTACTGCTAACGTCCTCAGTTATTTGGAGAAATAATGTTATAACCAGCAGAGAACAAATCTTGTACGTTATCCAGACAACGCAATACACTAAGGTGTTTTTTAAAATTTTAAAAATTAAATTACACGCTAAATAATTACAAACTCTGCGATGTTCATTAAAAATAGTATTATTTTAGCAGAGCCCATTAAAAGGACGAGAGCTGTTTAGCAAAAAAAATAAAAATAATTAATTAAATAAAGTACAATTTGACACAATTTTAAATTGAATGAATTAAAATTATAAACAAGTAAATAAGAAAATTATGTTTTTACGCAGATTAAATATTTACTTGCCTTCTAACCAGCAGGAAATAAGTTTGTTTAAATACTTAAAACAAACAATTAAACTGATTTCAGCATTTAGCAGCGTGTATAATGATACGAATTCGTACATTTTCAAATCAGATTCAGCTCATTACTGTTTCATATTAAAAATTTGTCAACCATTGGGCTATAACATTTATTTTTGACAAATTTAACATGGTTTTAGTACAACTTATTTCTTAGTATATATATATACACACACACACACACGTAGGGTGTCCAGACTCTGCCACATAATAATCACACCACGCAAATTCTGTGCAAAATTGGAGACGAAAATGTTAGCAGCAAAATGTTTTAAGCTAATATTTTACGTGCAAAATGTGGCAACACAGCGCGGATCAAGTCTCCTCTTGCGCCACACATATATCTTACTGTCGTTGTTTCAGCCAATATATTATGGGCGCAGGTTCAAATCCCGAGCATTCCAAATCCGAATCTACGTTTACTCAACGTACATTTACCTAAAATAATGCCTGGGCGTGGAGCTCATGAGAGAACATTCTGCATGCAGTGTTGGACACATTGTGCGCCTAAAATTTCATTGTACAACAATTTGCCTTCAACATTTTTGTCTCCAGTTCAATTTATCCCCAGATTCACGTGGTACGCTTGTTATGCGCGGTAGTTTCTGGACCGTGTGTGTGTGTGTGTGTGTGTAAATAAACAGGCCCAGAAAGGTTTATTTTAAAGAATTTTTAAAACTGGTTGTAACTTTATCGGGATGTACAAAAGAAACTGAAATAAGTACAAAGAGTGAATAATATGTCTAACTTTTAATAATTTACGGTACTTTACTAAAAATATGTTCTTAATTTTTAGCGTGTGATCACCTCTTCAGGTTGCGGCACACAAAAAACTCATGAATATATAGGTGTACCCAAAAAATCCGGATGTAACGTCGGATGTTCTAATTCTTTGTCTCGTTCTTCTGCCTAGGCTTCGTTTCCTTCTCCAGTAAATTAGCCCTAACCCTCAACCCCCTTTCCCCCTCCCCCGGGGGGTCGCCCAGACAAGCTGCAACTTGCGATCCACTTGTTAATTGTTCTCAGGGTGTTGATATATCGCCCCGAGGGGGCAGAACACGGCAAGCCTAAGGAACCGTATTAAGAAACCACAGCCGGTGACTTATGGCGCTCCTGGTGGCGGGCCCACGCACTTGTTCCCTCCGACATAGAGAAGTGGAAGGGCAAGGGGGGGGGGGGGTGGCTCATTATAAATTATCGCAACTCTCGTAGCAGAGAACTGCTCCACTTATACCACTTTCCCTTCTAAGCCACAGAAACAATGGAAATTATTTGCAAGGGAAAAAATCTGACATCCACGTAGCATGAAACTTTACGAATACATACCGGGCGTTCCTTAAATATACTGAGAATTCATAGGCGTATTACTAACCAAATTTCAAGGCGAAACATGTACGTCGTAACTATTTTAACTTCATCTCAAGGAAAGTACATAGAAGCAAATAGTGTGTTAGAATTTTTAGTAAACTGTATGTACACAATATGATTTAAGATTCAGCGATACGGATTGAGTGATGACGTTCATCACGAGTAGGGTGAGTGAGAGATCTTGGTCAGCACTCAACATCGAGGTCTTTAGCGCTGGTGAGGGGTGATATGAGGTGAGTATGAAGCAGCACGGGAATGAGAAGGGGGAACGGGAGATTCCCGAGAAAACCCACAGACCAGTGGCATCTTCCGGCACTGTGATGAAGTAGGGGCTGTGATGCTTATGGGACGAGTGCCACGGTGGCTGAATGGTCAGTCAATTCACTTCCACCAAGGCGATCCGGATTCGATTCCCGACGGACTCGGTTCCCGGATTTTCGCATGTTGGAATCGTGACGAATCGGACGATGCCCCCGGTCTGTGGGTTTTCTCGGGGATCTCCCGTTTCCCCCCGCTCTCATTCCGGTGCTGCTTCATATTCACGACATATCACCCCTCACCGGCGCTGAATACCCCGATGTTGAGCGTTAAACAAGAAAATCTCCCATTTATGAGACGATAAATTCGTTTTGTTATCAGTGGTAGTACCTCAAAATAAGCTAATACAATTAAAAGGCTTGATCACAGTTTCTCTGACCACTAGATTTTCTGAGGAATAAAAATATAGAAACAAAAACACATGTGCGTTTTAGTCCGTAAATATGAATACCTGTGACTAGCGGCGTGAGTAGTAGACATTCGGTGCAACCGTGAGGAGCGCTCTACTACACGGTAAACTCAGTAAAGATGGCCTTAAATATATACATAGTCCGTACGTGGCGTCAGGAGATTGGTTCACTGATGCTGTGTTATACCTACATTTAGAAACGTTTGACACGTGGCCAGGCGGTGAGATATATTCGTGGCTCTTAGATCTAGACTACTGCTTACGATGTCTTATTTTTGGTGACTGTGGTTTTAATACTATATTTTGAAATCTACGTGTTCAACATATACACTGCAATTGAAGGCCTTGGTGGAAGGAGGGGGTACGTCCCATTCATGAACTTCTGAAAAGAAAAACAATAAAATTGTCTTTAACTTAATTATTATTAATGATTTGCATACCTACTTTACTATCATAGTCCGAAAAGAGAAGTTTAGACAAGCATCGGCTTTTTTCCGTCTTAAATTATTTCTATTGCATTTTCCTGAGAAGTTCACAAATGTGACTTATCCCCTTCTTCCATCAAAGTCTTCAATTACGTAAAAAAAAAGACACAGAGATATTATTTTATTTTCTAAAATTAAAACTCTAAACATGTTAAAATCATCGAAGATAGAGAACCACGCTTTTTCTAACGCGTTCTTATATAAAATGTATTTGAATATATGTTATATAAGAGTTTAAGTGGTTGGGCGGCTGTAATCAGGAGTGGGCACTTGTATTGAAACTAGTTAATAGATAGACTTTGGGTGAGGGTTAGGCTTAATTAACGTGGTTTTACTCTACGTAGTTTAGGTTAGAGATAAGTACATAGTTGTGCTGCATAATATAGATAGGAAGGGAACGGCTGTTTATTTGATTAAGTTTATAATCTACTCTATGATGAGTGACCCTTCGGATACCTTAGACCTCACCGTCTGCATGATGCCGGAGGCTGATGATGATTAGGCTATGTTCGTCTATCGACGGACAACGGCACGTCGTGGGTCTCAATTCAGAACCATCCTGGCGTGCTGGTGATGGCAGGGAGGTTTGTAGAAGACAGACGTAGATTCAACTAATACATTTCATTATATTGCTACACTTCAGTGAAGGTGAAGAGAATCACTGGGGTCCTTGTCTTGTGTAACTAGGCCTACTGTTCTAATTGCACTGCCATTGACGCTAGTCCGTCCTCCAGACGAGGCTCTTGTAGTCATAACAGCGTGTCAGTATAAAGGGGCTTATAGGTAATTCGGGACGAAGAGAGCACTAAAAATATTATCTTTGAAAAATATCACTAGTCGTTGCTGCATACAATTCAACATTAACTATAGTTGCTCTACTGCTTGTATGGTTGGCAAGGAAATTACGCAATATAGTTCCGTGTATTTTCTTTTTTAAATACAACATATTGAAATAAAAGTAACTGAATTTGACATTACTGTATTTTATATAATAAGTAAAACATTTTTTTAAAACAAACTGTGTGGATTTAGGCCTATACTGACTGAACAATTTATCTTAGACGCGCAAGCATTAAGTCACGTGTCCAGAGAGGTTAAGCATTTACCGTCGTTAGTTGTTACGCGCGGAAAGATACGAATTGGCTGAAAACAGAACTTCAGGAAGGCTGTGTTGAGTGTTCACTTTATCCCGAACCGCCTATAATTATGTAAACGTGAGACTTGAGATTTAGTATAACTACATTCATTGTGTCCTGCACATACAGCAATCTTCTATATTCCAAATACAGATATCAAGAATTTAAACCTGTCAATAGATGAAGGATATTTTTGTACTACCATCCTGCATACGTTTCTGAAAAATTTGCATATATTTCTGCCGTGGTGATAACATTGTTGAATATTCAAAAGAGTGACCGGTTTTCTGTTTGCTTAGCAGCATAAATAATCTGTAGTAACATATTTTTGTTGTAACTGTCGCAGTGGTCCACATTAACACTCACTACACTTGTGTTTTATCTTTGTAGAATGACTCATGTCATTTAAGGAATTAATGTTTTAAAAGAGGCGGGCAAAATAATACCTACTTCAATAACTTTAGATTCTAACCAAATCATAAGTTACTCAAAGCAGACTTTTAAATATTAGCGACAAACCGATGAATGAAACCATCTACTCGGATAAAATAATTACAGAATAAATAACTGTAAAATAATTTGACACTTTATCTCCAAAAAATATGCATTTCATTAAACTATAACGAAATTCACAGGTATAACGAAAACATACCACTACGTCAAAAGTTCGGAATTATTACTTATAGAATCCGAGCTTACAAACACAGCTACAATTTAAGCACGGCATTCTTCTTAGTTATTTACTCACCTAAACGCTCTAATTTAATCATAAAATGTGCACTACATAATTAACGCAGTTATAATTCCATTCTGGAGGGAAACTTTTCTATCGCTCATTGGAAGCAGAGACAATATATACGGGAAGTAAACAATTGTGGCATATTTAAAAAATAATAATCGGCATTTGGAAACGGATCATTGGAAAACTGTTGTATACCCAGAGACTGTATTGTATGCCTTTTAAAACCACTAACAGTTATATATATATATATATATATATATATATATATATATATATATATATATATATATATATATATATATATATATATATATATATATATATATATATATACTAATATATTGTCAATGATACACAGAGAAATGAAGTAATTTATGTTAAACAACTGCAGTAATGTTACGAAAAGGTCACGAAGCTGTAGTTTTCTGTTACTGTTTTTGAAGTTTCATTTTATTTCAAGACAGCAGAAATTGGAAACACGCCATAACATAAATATTTAAAAAAAAAAAATTAGCTCGTACGTTGGCCGTAAAATAGTTAAATATTTATTTTATTGGTGTTATCGTACAGATTTTCGGCACTGGTAGCAATGGACGAAAGATAAGGGAAATAACTCTGATAGGTCGTCTAATAAGTAACTATCCAATTGGCTGTTCATTATAAACTGAGCATTCAGCAGACTTTGTAATTAATTAAAAAAATATTTTATTGGGCCAATAGACGATAACATTTGAGTGTGTTGAAACAATTACACTGGTTTTTAGGTACATAGAAGTTTTCGTATTAAAAATAGTAGAGATGGATGCAAAACATTTGAGAGAAAACTTTATGCAGTACTCACTTCATCGTGAACGACCTATAGCAGCCATCTGCAGAGATTCTGGGGAAAAAATTGAAAACCGAAGTCAGGTAGCCCTGAGTCGCGAATCGAACCCTTTTTTTTCGAATTCGAAGCGATCGTTTATAAACTGCTCCACCTAGCTGAATAATGGTAAGTACAAGACTTTTTTTGGTGTTGGAAGTGTAAACTTTTGACAGACTTTGGACTAGCTGGACGAAAATTATTTGACGTTTTGTCTAAAGAAAAAGGCCTTCAAGTAAGTAAACAAAACATTTGAATAAACTTTAATTTTTAAACGTTGGTAGTATTGTGTTTGTCGAACACTGTTATTTTTAATAAATATTTAGTTCACCGACATTATTGAGAACCACGTATTTACGTATTTCTTTAAAAATATTTCTTTATAATAAAATTATTATTTTTTTCAGTTTCTAAGTGTGTATTTGCATCTATGTATCTGAACATTTTGAATTATGGTACAAATCTTATCTTTGACAGTTTTGATGCGGGCGCGGTCTACCACAATTTTCATCACCATTTTTTTATTCTTATTTGTACCAGATATTTTTTTTCTTATTTTAGACAGAAAATGTGACTAAATTTGACTCTCATGAAATTTTTTTATCTCTCATAGTTTTCGCGTAATGCCTTGTTAAATTCATATTTTGCATGTTTCCGTTTTAACGACTACACTTAAACCATCTCATATACCAAACTAAAAAAAAAAATCACAGTGTATAAACACATCGTAGGCTACAATGACATGCTCGTAAAATTAAAGAATAAAAATTATTTGTATTTTTGAAAAATGCTGAAACTAAAAATAAACGTTTTAAAAAATTCAATAATTTTTTTAAAAAATACAAATAATTTTTAATCTTTAATTTTACGAGCATATCATTATAGCCTTCAATGTCTTTATCCACTGTGATTTTTTTGAGTTTGGTATATCAGTTGGTTTTAGTGCAGTCGTTAAAACGGAAACATGCAAAATATGACTTTAACAAGCCATTACGCGAAAACTGTGAGAGATAAATAATTTCATAAGAGCCAAATTTAGTCACATTTTGTGTCTAAAATACGAAAAAAAATATCCGGTACAAATACAAAATAAAATAAGGATGACGAAAATTGAGGTAGACCGCGCCCTTAACAACTGCACACATTTAACTTATTCCAGGAATATGTTGGGGCCGTTTGCTATGCCAAAACAATTGTCTAAAACTTAAAAAGAAACAATATCATTTATGTTGCATGGAATGTATTTCTACAACTATCTGCTGTACACGTGCTATATAATATTTTAGTCATGGATAAGACATGGTGCATTGTAGGCACAATTTATTAAGTTTGTTTCCCTCGACTAATATGGTTAGTTTCATTTCTGTAATCACTTGCTGAAGATTAACCCACGGAAATAAATTAATTATCATATAACGTTTAACAATCTAATGTTCATGTCAAGTCGCAATGAAAATTAAGTTTGAACTCTTGGACCTGAACTTGCAGGTAAAAATAACTAATCAAGATAAAAAGTAGTGATTGCTAGGGACCCAAGATTTTGATGAACATGTATCTCTATCAGTTTGTTTTAATGCCTTTCGTTCGATTATTTGACTGTACCAATTACAATAAGGTAACTGTATCCACACGCACGGCTGTGATTTGCGGGTACGTAAGGCCTTGAAGCAACCCAGTGCAAAATTTATTTTTACTGATATTTGGGGTTTATACTGATACCCTTAAAAAAAACTAGCCGGCCTAACTAACCTTATTCAGGGCTGTAGCAAAAGCATTTGTGTTTAGCAGGGGTCCCAAATCTGGAAATGTTTTCAAGAAGTAACACCTATCCATTATCAGTTAAGCGGGGGTGGGGGTATGGTACTGCTCCGGGAAAATTGGGTATTTCTATTTGCAAATTGTGCTATTTAAGCCGTTTTCATAAGGTTAAGTGGGGCAGGATGTAACGGAGCCCTTCTCTCTGGCTACGTCCCTGCATTGTTGGTTTAGTAACATATCGATGGTCAAGTTCAAAAGAGAAACAACTCATTTCTGCGTTTAGCTCACCAACACATTTACAGATGTGCACTCTACCCAGTTGAAAAAAAAAAAAAAAAAAAACAACACGTAAATTCACTTGTTTTGTTTACACAGCACTTTATTCTGATTGCCAGTAAAATTCTATAAACTGTATTTATTTTAATTTAAAGCGTGATAATTTCAGCAAAGGCAGACTATGAAACATTTTAAAACCTTTAACAGTTGCCTCTGTACTTTTGCTTCAAATTAACACCAACCAATTATGTTAATTAATAGATTTTTCGGGAAAACGTAAACCTTCATATATGCATTTTACTAAAAACTGGCAAATTTTTGTTGTTTTCCTTTTGAACTGGGCCATCGATGATATGTACTGGTTTTTCAGTACAGGAGGAATCAGTTTCATAAATGTGACGCCAGGGCAAGGATTGTCAATAAGATACGCAAAACGAAGCTCGAAGCCCGCACCTTGGCCGAAGACGTCCTGGGGTTGGAAAGCAGTCCTAGAGGGGTCGCGCGAGCTGGATAGAGGCGTATCCATCAGACGGGGAGGGCAGCTGAGTCCTTCCTAGAGAGAAGGGCGAAGGAAAAAGAAGGCTGCTGGAGGGTGCGGGTGAGAGGGATGTAGAGATATGTTGGCAGGCCTGCAAGCGTCTCGGGGAAGCGAGCGAAACGGGGAGAGAATGTCTAATGAATTGCTTGTTTAATTAATTAGAGGTGGACTGCCGAGAGTGTAGGGCTGGCGAGAGAGGGGGGCGGTCCAGGCCGGCGTAATGGCCACAGCTCCGGGTAATCTATCCACGTCCCTCGTTCCCTCCGCCTCCTATCTCTCTTGAAGAGAACACAAGGAGGAGAAGACAAGCGAGGAGACTGCTAGAGCAGGCACAGTCTCTACATGCCCTACACGCGGCAAGCTGCTTCCTTCTGCAGGGTACTTGTGAGCCTGTCGGACTTAAGACTACCAGGTTAGCTGTACACGCCTTGCCGATCACCCAGGTTACTTTCCCAACAACATACCGAGTATTCCGTATCAAATCAGTGTGATTTAACCTTATGACACTTGTGATGGTGTTGTGTCATAAACTGAACCATTCTTGAATATATGCAGTTGCGAGTGAATGTTGCCGAGTTGAAGAAAACCCCTCGGTACAACAAAAAATAATAATCTATACATATAAAAATGAAAGGTGACTGATTGATTGACTGACTGACTGACTGACTGACATATCAAACTGCAGCCCAAACCACTGGACCTAGAATCGTGAAATTTTTTGTGGGGGTTCCCCTCAGGTCGTAGGCGAGCACTAAGACGGGGTTTTTCGAAATTCGACCTCTAAGTGGGTGAAAAGGGGTGAAATGTGTTTCCGAAGAAACGTCGATAGAGCTCGAACCCGACGGCCCACCATCGTGATTTTTACTTTAATAGGACACTCGTAAAAATGCATATTAGCCATTTTAAGATTTTTTCGAAATTCAACATTTAAGGAGGTGAAAAGCCCTTAAATGTGTTTCCAATCAACTATCGATATCTATCAAATCCTTCGGGATAGAGAGTTGATATTCACTTAAAAATGTTGCTTACGTAAATACCCAAAAAGCAGTTTTAGGTTTTTTTGAAATTCGACCCCCAGGCAGTAAAAAGGGGCAAAATGAGTTTTTAATGAATCGTCTTTATCTTTGAAACACAATTGGCTATCGTCGTGATTTTAACTTTAATTGGTTACTTTTACAAATGTCTATGACAGGACTCAAAATCGTTTCGAAATTCTTTATTTAAAGGGGTGAAAATACGTGAAATGTGTTTCCGATTATCCTTCCATATCTATCGATTCAATGGAGATATCGAAGTACTCTTTGCTTTAAATTGGTGCTTTTGTAAATATCCCAAGTACCATTTAAAATATATTTTTGAAACTCGACCCTAAACTGGGTAAAAATTGGGTTATATGAGTTTTCGACTCACATTCGATATATATCGATCCCATTGTTTTTTATATAGAGACGTAATTTTTGTTTAGGATTGATGCTTACTCAAATACCTAAAAAGTAATTTCAGGAATTTCCGAAATTCGCCACCTAAGGACGTGAAACGGGGTGAAAAGTGGTGAAAAGCGTTTTTAATTAATCGTCGATATATATTGAACCCAGCGGGCTAATGTTATGTTTTTTACGTCTACGAGATACTAATAAAGTATTCTAAAACGTGATTCAAGGGTTTTTCGAAATTTACTCTCTTAAGTGGTGAAAAGACCTTGAGCGTATTTTAGATAAATCCTCGATATCTATCGAACCCGTCGAGATATACAATTAATTTTTGCTTTAGGAGAATGATTACAGAAATTATCGCAAAACGGTTTTCAGATTTTTCGAAATTCGATTTCTCAATACTGTGCAGGGGTGATATGTGTTTTTTTAGTGAATGATCGATTTCGATTTCGTTTTTCATTCGATTCACCTCTTACCTTAGGTGTCTGTAACTACCCCACAGCGTCAAATTGGCAGTGTTATAAACAAGGTCCAGGCGAAGTCGCTGTTAGTGGCAGGGACAAACTTAAGACTGCTTTTCGCGTGGACAGCTATAGCTACTAATTCTGCTGCAGAGTTAGTTCAACTAGCCGCTTGGACATTCTAACATTTTATGACTGAACTACCAATCTTGAGTACAAATAGGTTCTTCATTTAAAGTAAATATTACCAGAAGTTGCGAATAATACTCGCGAGCAAAGCCGCGGGGGACTGCTAGTAAAACATAATTTTCGTCACACTGTAAAAAAATTCCTAAATTGAAATGGAAGTTAATAACCTATACACAGTATGGAACACTTTAATATACTTCAGTTTGTAAACAAGGCATATGTTGAGCACTGTCATAAATGTATGCTAACATTAGGAAACATTGTACTGTTTACTAAAATTTTGAGGAACTCTACCATTAATTTATGGGCAAGAATTTTACAATAGCTACATTCTTTCTTAACACTCCTAAATTTTCGTTGTGGTTTGTTTACAGATACTTTTTTTTTTTCAGTGTATAATACATTCGATTCCGGAAACACAAGCCTACTTATCGTATCCAGAAACCTTATATAAGAACATATATTATTTAAAAAGAAATGCATCGAAGAAATCCTGGTAATTTCGTCTATGTTTTCTCATTTGTGATTACATATGCGTTAGATACGCTTTTCATCTGTGCTGTTATCGTTGTCAATTTTTGTGGAATATTATTTACGCACTATTCGCACACCTTGGTGTATGTGAATGAAAAATGTTCAGTTTATAGCACTGTGATTAACACACTAACAAGTTAAGTTAACTTATGTATAAACATAGAGGGCTACTTGAAAATAATCATCGTCATCCTCACCAATCTCTTGCGAATCACACAAATCTGCCCAGGTTCGGTTGGTAGCTCTACCTATAACGAGTGTTGAGCGTTGTGAAATAAGTTACATATTACATTGCCACTGTGAGTCAAACTTATATAAAGCCCAGGCACGCTGTTAACCTCCGAGAACTGAATTCGCATTGTCACTGGTAAAATTACGATTTTGGGGATAACAAATGTTTACAACATTTTGATTCAATGACTCACATTTGCAATTCTGCTTCATTTTCAGTTAAACGATGTTTTAACTCTTGGCAAATCACAGAAGAATGGTGTCTTAATAACCTTATCCTGATTGTTGAAGTGAAATTGGGACTTGTGTGAGCAAAAGCATACTGCTAATAACCATGAAGCAAAGCTGCTGATGGGCATGTAAGTCATTCTAAGAAAATGGTACATAAATCTTTTCGCGACAAACTCGTAGCTCTAGTTATTCACAACGAACATACGCATTTTTATAATATCAATAAAACCAAATATTGTACACGGACAATATAGGAAACTCAGAATAAAAACAGAAGACGTGTTATTTGATTACAGTACACACCGATATGAGCGCTGTTTTTTTTTTTTTTTTACAGTAGCACATTACTCTATTGATGGTTTTAGTTTTGTATTTTGTTAATTATAAATTCAAATGTAATCATGATATTAGAAAATAATTAAGCTCTTTTAGTCATTGTTTTCATAAGTTTAAGTTTAAAATATTTATAAACACATTCTAATACTATTAGCCTCAGAGAAATTCAGTCTCTAATTGTATAACCACCATAGAAAATAGAAGAATGTGAATTTTACTAGTGTTCGCAGTTCACACCGTTGATAAATCATCTCGCGCTTAAACAATGTTAACAAGCTCTAGTTTCCGATATTGTACTTTTACAATATTTGATAAAACGTTGTACTGGCAATGAACGTGACTGCGTACACCAAACTCCATTTAACGTGATAATATGAAACAATACGGCACTCCACATATCGCTGACCAATCACAGCCTAGCTGTCATAATAAGTGTGAACATCTACACATGTATACAGTGCCTGCCGACACGATTATTTCACGTGCGTCTCCATGATGTGTTATGGCAAACAATACCTTTTATTTACTGTAAGACCTGCGACAACAGTCAGGATTTGATCTAATATTTTAATTTCTTGATTACCACCGAGTGAGGTAGGGCAGTGTTATAACGCTCGCCTTACATATGGAGAACCCAGTTTAGATTTTCGGCCCGGCAATCCTGATTTCAATTTGTCCAGGGTTCTCCGAAATCAGTTCAAGCGAGTGCTGGGATTTTTTTTAATATAGATAATGAAAGATTACCTAACTCTTTCCCACATGAACATTTGCTAAGTCAATGAATTTTCAAGTGCACTGAGAATACAAAATAAAGAAACACACACACACACATATATACACACATTCATATTTGTTTCTCCTTTATTTATTTATTTACTTTTTTTCAGACGATAACTCAAACTACACCGTCATAATAGCCTACGAAAGGTTTTTACTCCACTTTTGGACAAAAATTTAGTTATTCGCACAACTTTAGGGGCCAGATCACTCGCCTCCCACCAAGGCAATCCGGACAAGGTCAGTCACCTGATTTCCTCGCCCTCTTCATTCCCACGCTGCTGCACCACCCTCACCAGTGCTTAAGACCCTGATGTAGAGCGCTGACAAAAATCTGTCACTCACTCCATTGTAGGACCTCATCTCGTGTCATCCTCCTTGGAAAACAGTTGCCTACGGATACTCAGTCGTACTTTTGCTATTTGCGGTGTGATACCTTCTTGGCCATCGGATACTCTCTCTGTACGATGTTTAGTTATGTACTCCTTTTGAAGCATTAAGACAAATTCAACAACACAATCACTATCAAGTCCTCGATAGTTAGGTAATACGATTTAGTAGTTTTCCTTAAGTCTTAATAGTTTTGTTTTTGAAAAATTAATCCAGAAAGCCAATATCCCTATAATAATCTCCATAAAAATGATTACAACCGAATTGAGGCTTTTTTTGCATTAGGGCTAATTCATTATATTATTTTGTTACCAATGTGGACTCTTGTGAAGTATTTTGTTTGTCATTATTAGGTACATAAATTTGAAGCGACGACACATTACAATGATTTTCTTTTCGTCTACTAATAAGGCAGAAATTTTTACTCCCTTTTTTCTGCGTTTATACAGTTAATTTACTTGTATTTGTAACTAAATGTTATTTGGACAGCATTAAGCAGAAAGGAACCAACCCACAAAATAATGTATTTTGAGATAATCATGCCAGGCATAAGGAGAAGGTCCGGAGGCTGTCTTAGAAAAAGAAAAAATACTAAATCACAATATTTGATGAAACATAAGAGCACAAAATAAACTGGTTTATAAAAGTTTTAGATACACATAGAAAACATTGACCTTGAATATCTCAGTTACAGTGATCTGTGGGTTGGTTCCTTTCTACATAATGCCGTCAATTTATAAAGATTCTCGTGACTAAGAGGAACCATTCAGTACCATCTATATATATACATTAAGTTCATGACCAAGTGTTGTGGCACAATGGTAACACGTTCAATTCGCATTTGGGAGGACCCAGTTTCGATCTCCGGCTTCGGTCTCCGACTCCGGCCATCCTGATTCCGGTTTTCATGTTTTCCCAAAATCGCTCCGGGCGAATTCTGGCATGGTCCCTAAACAAAGTCTATGGCCGACTCCTCTCCCAGCTCCTGTCATTGTATCAAGTTATGTGTCACCGTCTATAATGACCTCGTTGTCGATGAAATGTAAGTCCACTTCCTTGCATTACCTTCAAGTGAAATGCTGAGACACGTCATCGCCTGTAAACTATGTTTCTTAGCGCGCCGTTTGGATGACTATGAGTGCAGCAGTGGTATCCCCTGTATGAACGTAGACAAGCAGTGTCACGTAGCTCGCCCTGCAGATAATTAGAGCAGACTTAACATTACACGTCGTAGACTGTGCTGGAGCAATAAACGTTGCTGTTAATATCCGCCAGAGGTTTACAGTGCGCCCGGACGGCGGCTCCTTTGAAGTGCGGGCGAGGACTCCAGCTGGCAGCGAGGTGTGCTCCGTCTACAGTAACACGCGGTCTTGAAGACACCAGCTGCCTGGCTTCTAGTTGAATTTGCCGTCGGGTGACCTACAAAAGTAGGCAAATATCCCGGCCTTAGTGCATAAAAGTATTTGCACAGAACATTTTACGTTAACACAATACAACACAGTATAAGAAGTATGCATCAAAGGGGTATCTGCCTTATGATCGACAGAGGCGCGTGTATAATTCGCGTTATCATTTGATAGCAGACTAACTTCCACTTACAGAGCATAATCTGCGATTCAATTGGCCACGAACTTTTATGTGTTGTCATATCGAAGGCCCAGTTCAAAAGGAAAACAACTAAAAATTCCCAGTTGTGAGTAAAATGCTGATAAAGAAATTTTTGTTTCGCCAAAAAATTGTTAATTTACATATTTGCTTGTGTTATTTAATGCAAAATATAGGGGTAACCATTTAAGGTGTTTAAAATGTTTATAGTATGCCATGCTGAAATTATCACACTTTAAAATAAAATATATATAATGTTATCTCTTTACTGACAATCATAAAAAGTGACATAATAATTAAACAAGAGAATTTACATGATGTTTTTCCATTCAACTGGGTAGAATGCACTTCTGCCTATGTGTTGATGAGCCAAACTCAAAAGTTCCATTTTTGAGTTGTTTCCCTTTTGAACTGTGCCATCGATATGTCTTTGCTGAGATTGGTCTCTCTACCGTGTATGCATTCTCCGCGGTAAATCGCGACAATATCGTCTAGCGGAAGATATCGTACGAGCCTATAGTCACTTAGAGTCTAGTCAGCTGTCAGAAGTTAACTCGAATTTCACATGTTTCTATCCATGAGCAGGGGTAGTGGAAAATCGCAAGAAATTTGCACATTGTATTCTGCAAAACAATGTAGCGGTCTGTGTCACGTTGTAAAAATCCTTCCTGAATAGTACTGGAATTTTTTATCCAATACGCATATGGATACTTACTGTGACTGAGCTCATAAGTGCAGCAAGTAATCAGCATTGTTATTTTACGAGTTTTGTAAAGTAGGTACACATTTGACTGAATCCTAAAATATATAGGATGTACGGGAAACAATTTTACCACTCCTACTTTCTCAACACTCATACATTACAAATAATTTTAACAGTGGATGCATAACTGGAGGATTGTTATGTAGTCGTTTGAAAACGAATCACATAAATTCAGTTCCAACGCTACAAATTAATTGTTGGCCATTCAGATGTAGACATGTCAATGAAGAAACAAAATTGTCAGATATGAAAACGTTATATTTATGTCTATAAAAGAGTCAATATTTCCCGAGATAAAACCGGGTCCCTCTTTATTCATGGGCGATCATCGTGTCCAAACTATAAGGTGGAACGGTCAGGCTGTGGGTCAAAGCATGGAGTTCAACGTGAAGAAATTCATATTCGCCAAGGATCCACCCGACTGCAGAAAATATGGAGTAGCACGGGCTGGCCTAAGCCGCTGAGATTTGACCGATATCTTGGTCCGAGCCGAACAGATCAATTTGGATTCGTGATTTGTGATGGTTATAAATACAGTTCTCACGGATAGTGACATGACATTTTTAATGAAACCACTTCAGGAAACCGTAAAAAATATAGCAAAATTATTAAAAATCAATGAACGACTCCTGTGATAGCTATCATGGCTTCCGGGCTGGAGCCACGTCTTCATGGATCCTGAAACCATTAAGACGGGTCTCCAGCCTGGAAGTCAAGATAGTCATCTAGACAACGGCCGCGAAGGCCTGTAAAACAGACTCCTGTGATATCCTAACGGCTGGGGACTCGTTGAAAAACTTCACGTCCATCTTCATGCCTGTAACGGTCTTGTCTCATATGTACGGTAAACGCTTTAGGCAAATGTTCTATTACGTCTTACTCCCGTAAGAAAATAAATTTCCAGTGGACTGAATGCTTTTCACGCTAAACGCCTTCCAAAGCTGTAAGCATACCTGTAAAACATAGAAAACGTTGATAAGAGATTTTGGTCAGCGTTTACAGTTGGGGAATAGAAGCCATGTTGGAATTACAGATTTTTGTTTGTTATTGGTAGCTTCTAGAAATCTATTTAAAATATACTTCTCTAGCAAAATACATCAGCTAAAATTCACTCATTAATACGTAGCATGACTTTTAATTGTGACATAACCAGCCGATTATAAATTGTAAATCGTTTATTGATTTTTTCCTTTTCAGTGTCGTAAACCTCGGTCAATTTCGTAATTGCGAACAATAGTAGTTGTAACTGTTTTAATTTTTAGACGTAGAAAACGCACTTGACTTTAAAAATTATGCGTTACAGCTTCTTATCCACATTTCCTTTGTAGGTTTCTGAGCACGTTTACAATCACCTATTGTTCAATTTTAACCAATTATTCACAATCACTAACGTTCACAGTTACGTTATCCGACTCTTATGCATACTGGTGACTAAGTCTGAAAGTGTATGTGTAGTGGTTAAAGCTGTATACTGAGAAATTGTCAGCAATCTCAACGAGTAAAACGTTGTTATTTGTAAATGGAAAATCCGACACAATGATTGTGGCTTCCTCTACCCACCATCCTCATCACCCACAAACGTAGGCCGCTGCATTAATGAGTGTTAAGTACATGGTTATCCATTCAGGGGTTTAAATGACAATCTTTGATATTAATATAAGTAATATACTTCCCAAACCTAAATACAAATTTAAAACTGTGAAATGCTTGTCATTGAGAGTCCAGTCACCCTTTACTAAAAATAGGGGTTATGTGGAAGAAGGTCTTAACTTAATAATATTTCAATATTATGTATGTGGGTAGTCTGCGGTGTTAAATCCAAGTTTTCCAATTCTAAAACCCTGTGCGAACTTCAGGGCTGCCCTAAAACCTCGAATTTTTTGGACTTTTTCAGTTTTTTGCTTAAAGCTCCAAATTAACGCATTACAGCCAAAAACATTAAGTGACAAAAGTTAAAAAGAACATTATATTTACTACAATTTATATTTATTAAACGTTTTCTTTAACGAAATACGTGCCAAGATATAGTGCTTCAAAGTTTCGAAAAAAATTTTGAAGTAACGAAAAAGTGCGAAAAATGCAGGTTTTTTTCCTAAGTAACATTCATCTTCCAACATTTGTGTATGGATATGGTGGTAGGTATATCTAAATTGATACATTTAACATGAGCCTTCCCCTCCTTTTCCGTCTAGACGTTCTGATGGGTGTGACACTACATCGAACCCAGAAGAAAGTTTCCACTATTCACGTGAAAAAAGTTCTCTGTCTGACATTGTTAGCGTATTCAAAGATGACGCAGCAACACCACGCCAAATTTCGGAAGCAGGGAAAATGTTTCTTGTGATACCATATGATGGAAACATGGACGCAGATACTCTGAACGATCTTCGCTACCGAATATATTTTCTAACTCCGTGGAAAAATCTAATTTCCACCTTGCCAGATTGTCCCTTACACGAGACGCGGCCCGGTACTATTTATTTCGTACCTATCTGCAAGTGCCAACGTGGCTGGGCTACGAAATGTTACCGACAGTTTGGGGCTGGATCATATCGAAAAGAGGGCCTATCCCCGTGACAACGACTAATGATGCAGCTCAAGAAAAATTGGTGCACGTGATACAATGTTAGTGCACGAAATGATGTAGTACGGGGCCTGCAGCTGCAAAAAACAGGACTCCGCTGCTCAGCCATCTGCAAGAACTGTGTAGGATATGCATGTGAGAATTCGTCTGAGACAGACCTCAACGAGGAAGTCACAGACATTGAGTTTGACAACGAGAAGGACGTCAACGAAGACATCATCGCTCAGGAGGAAGAGGTATGACTGAGAGATGACGCCGACTTGCCATCGGGACCAAAGAAGTCACGGCTTATTAATGGTTAATTTTTTAATAATTTAAATATTTTCTTCGTAGTTAGCTTGTCCACATATTATTACATGTAGCATACAATTCTCTTTTTATAAATCGAAAATAGTTTCTTTGTTCTAAAATGAACTTCTCGTTAAGGGTGGGGTTTCTATTGTTAATGTTATTGAACGTTATTCATAGAGAAATGTTGGAATATTTGAGTTACTAGGGAAACAACCTGCATTTTTTGGTTAAATAAACCGTTTAAGCAGTGTAAATGGTATAAAATATAATGCTCTTTTACTTTTGTTATATAGTGTTTTCGGCTAGAATGCGTTGTTTAGGAGTTGTAATCATAAAACTGAAAAAAATCCAAGAATTTCGAAGTTTTTGGGCAGCCCTGAAGCTTGCACATGGTTCTCAATTAGGAAAACATGTATTCTGCACCAAATAATACTTTACAACATATTAAAACATCAATAACTTCGGACCTTTCTCCAGATAGAATGTGTCTGGTGACTGAACTAAGTGTGTACCATAACTACGCTGGATCCAGACAGAAATCCGTACATTGTTACATATATATATATATATATATATATATATATATATATATATATATATATATATATATATATATATATATATATATATATATAGCCCGTCCTATTTTTCACGCGCATGCGCAGCGCACACTTTTATCCACGGTGCATATGAAGTAAGCAAGTAGGGTTGCCGATTTGTTTTGTACATGAACAAAATTACTGTTTCCTACTAAACACACGACTGCCGGAGTTATCAAAACCGAAATAATACAATATTGTCTAACATTTTTAACAATTAAACGCGTGTCTTGTATTTGAAATAGTTTTCGGGAAATCTACATGTATGCTTCTAAGAGCCAGTGAATTTTGGTGCAAATAATTGTGCAACAATTTGTTTCAATGCTTTACGCTCACACCTGCTACCCTGATACGTGGTTATTGGTAGAATATAATAGGGAAGAGGCGTGGCTCATTTGACTGCACCAACCAGAACAAGGTTACCGCGACATCGCACGTCCGTGATTGGCGGGTAGGACCCCGAGACGCAGATAGTTAAAAACGACCAATCACAGACCGCGAAGCAGAGAAACAGGTGTTCACGTAAGTAGAGACCTGGACAATTGGCGTTTTCTTCCAGGCACAAGCTATAATTCTAGCCACTGTAGGTTCGTGCTACTTTCACAATTGGTCGTTCCTTGACTTATTTGACACCGCGTTGAAGTCGCTGAGCCAGTAACAAAAATTTAACTAATTGCGGGCCCGTTTCACTATGTCAGAGATCAGCCAACGAACAGCTGATGTCGGCTTGAATACACATATATTCTTGAAGACTAGTTTACGGGTCAGTGAATCCGCAAATTTTTCAAGTTTCTACACGTAAAGCATTGGAACAAATTGTTCCAGAATTCCTTTTACAAAAAATAATTTACTATATTTATGGAATACAACCAACATTATAAACATATAGTTATGCTATATGTACCGAAAGTTAATGATAATTAGAGGCATGAAGTATTCGCGAAAATAATTTTGCCTCAGTGTGTTTCAATGACTCACGTGCACATCTGCAGTTCGATTTAATGGTCAGTGAATGGATGTTTCAGCTCTCACATATCTTATAGTTATAACTGCAAATCACAGACATGTGGTGTCGTAGAAACCTTCTTGTGATTGGTATAGTCAAATGAAAGACGTCACATCACATAAACACGCTGCCAATAACCATGAAGCACAACTGCAGACGTGCACGTGAGTCACTGAAACACAGTGAGGCAAAATTCTTTTCGCGAAATTTTCGTGGCCCTATTAATAATAAGCAGTGATAATGTGTACGAAACACAGAATTTTTGATACATAATTCTGATGTAAAATTGCCATCGATGTTTATGAATAGAAATAAGTAAGTTACAGCTAGGGACAGGAAAAGTTCGTGTATTCAATGACCCGCATGCTAGACTCCATTGTACTATGCATACTCAAGCCCGTCTATTCGTTCATTTTCTGCTGTTCCACTGAGTAGCAGTTAATGGATAAATGGACGGGGCTCGAGTTTGCTTAGGATTTGATTCTAACATAAATGTCAGATGAATTCGCGAAATTTTCTTGTTCCTAGTATGTCTAATGGAACTTAGAATGACGGATAGTTAGGGACATGCAAAATTCGCGTAACCATTTGGTAGCTAACTGAACTTCACATTCCTATACATAACAGAGCATTATCTGCGATTCAATTGGCCACGAAATTTTATGTGTGGTCATACGTCTTTATAGAGATTTGTCTTTCTACCGTGTAAGCATTCTGCGCGGCAAGTCACGACAGTATCTGCCAGCGGGAGACGTCGAACGAACCTATAGTCACTTGGAGTCTAGTCAGCTGTACGGAAATAACGCGAATTTTGCATGTCTCTACGGATAGTGTGTACCGGGCTGTATGGGGAAGACTGAAGAAGCTCGTGGTAGATAATCAATGAAGGACGGGTGTGGTTGTTGAGGCGAGCTCGGCCGGCGTCACATTGATGGACCGAGGCCGCGTCTCACTCCTCGCGTCGCGGCGCCTATCTAGCGGCGCCTGCCACGCCCCCTCTACTCGTTCGACACTCCCCCTGGCCCCGCCCCGCCACCTGCCGGTTGGTCGTCGCGGCCCGCCGCCCTCGTGCCACACACGCTGTTCTTTTTACCAGCTTCCTGCCTCGTTCACACGCACACATACACACACTTACATATGGGACAGCGTGTGCGCGCCCACGGCATTCAACAACTCTCCATTCAAAAAGTAGGTCACTGTTCCACCAATGCAATGCAATACATTTGGATGAAGTTAAGGAGAATAAAACCAACTTTGAAAGTAGTACAAGGTGAATGTGCGCAGTGTTTCCTAGTAGAAAAAATTTAGGAGTATTACACAATAATTAGATATGATGTTTTATAGCGGGAAACTTGACTGCAAGGATTCAACATTCGTTCATCTTACCAGAAGATTACTGGCTTTCGCTTATACGTATAGAGCTGTTGACCTATTTGACTGAACGAATACGAACGCCGCTATTGTAATATTTGATGCCTGTTATTCGTCGGCAGACATAACGTTGTGGCAGGTGTAGAACACCCGTCACAAGAAACTACAGTGTTTTGAAAGGTATGTTGGCACAAAAAAGTTTCGCGATATACCATCATGCCTAACCATAATATTTAATGAACACAACAGCCTACAAAGTAAATGAAAACACAAGGCTTATGTCGTCGGCTTAGAGGAAAAGTTGGTAAGTCCAGTTTATGAAATGTCGAGAAATTATAATTCGACGTTTCATGCACTTGTGATAAATCAGAATGTTAAAATAATTTGTTAATTAGCTGTCTGTTTGTATAGTGTACTAATTACATTATGTAATTATAAACAATATTTAGTGCATTGAAAAGTCTAAGAGCATTGTTAAAAATGGAGGACATCGTGGCACTTACATACTTTTTCCTGACCATTAGTGAGGAAATGTAGATATTCAAAAGTTAGTGTAAAATGTTCCTGAAATTAATTAAAAGCATAGAAATAACTAGGTCAATTATTTTCTGTGCCATTAAATTTATTATAATATTTTCAAAATTTTCAAAACAAGGTACATTACAGTAATTTACAAGTACTTCAAGGACCATTGCAAATAAAAATGTTTTGGGAGGCACTATTTTGCTGTTATAACACAGTGGTAAATTTACATCCTCATGCCTTCCGTTAACTTACAACTGTGTGATTCATTTCAATACCGCTTTCAAGTTAATATTACATAACAGAATAGCACAATAAGTAGTACATAACATTACTATTACGTACTCAAACTAACAATTATTTTTGGATTCAATAAACCATACCTTCCACTATTTCACCATCTTCATCTTCAGAGTTGTCTTCTACAGCTGACACTGGAACATGATTCTTCTAGTGGAACTACTTGGAAGACTATTTTGCCATGCGTGCAATTCCTGAGGAATTACTCCTTATGTGCACAATTGTAGACTATCATTATTATTTTTTCCTTGGGAGATAGGAATCAGATTCATGTACAATATATTGACACTATCCGGCACCATGGACGGAAGAACGAGACACACTATAAATATTTAGCCGATCCGGCATGGAGAAAACAAGTACATACTTATTTTATGTTCAAAAAGCTAGAGAGTGTATCTAAGCTAGAGAGCTGAGTAGGCCTACAACCTGTGTCTACACAAAACATGTCGCTGGCAATACTTGCGGGAAAGACTGGCCTTGCCGCTGTTATCATGCACTGAATTCACACATGCAATGTTTTTTTTTTCTTCAGAATGTGCTGTCGCATAGATTATTTTAATACTTTCTAGGAAAAGTAAGTAGGCTAAGTATACTTACCAACTTTTACATGTTTAGAGTAATTTTTCGATGGACTTACAGAAAACAAGGTAAGACAAAACTGCCACAGGCGTCTGTAATAGGACGTGCAAACTTTTTCCTGGCAAATATATTGCCTTTACAACTTCGGCTGTGGTTCTAACTCAATATTACATAAAAGTGAACTTATAAACTATTTCCACTAAGCCAATGATATAGGTACGCAATTTTGACCTGAATATCTGTGTCCCACACTGAGATAAAATTTTGTAGAAAGTCTTCCCTGCAAAATTTTTTTGTGGTAACTACAAAATAATTTTGCGATGGCCACAATATTTTAGTGGTGTCAACAAAATGTTTTTGGGGTGACCAAAAAAATAAATTTTTGCGGGATAAATACCTACAAAATATTTTGTAACTGCTTCTATTTTCCTTACAGAGAACTATGAGCTGGTTCCTTCCTTCATCAACTCCGACCAGTTTGATGCATGCCTAGGGACCTCGGTTTTTTGCGAAAAGAATCTTACCCCAGTTTGTTTCAGTGCCTTACGTGCACATCTGCAATTATGATTCATGGTTATTGGCAGCGTGTCTGTGTGAAGACTCAGCCAATTACAATATGGTTCCTGCAACACCACACGTCTGTGATTTGCCGGTAGAATCCCTCGGCTCGTGAGAGTTAAAATATCCTATCACTAGGGCCCGGTAGTTTTCGCGAAAATATATTTGCAGCACTTTGTTTCAGTGCCTTACGTGTGCACCTGCATATCTGCTTTATGGTCAGTGATTAGATGCCTTACCATACACGCAGAAAAACGGTTTTGTGGTGACTGCAAAATGTTTTGTCAGTACGTATCTCACAAAATATTTTTTGCAGTGGTTACAAAATTTTTTGTTAGACACTGCAAAACTTTATTTGTGACAGCAAAAAATTTTAGTGGTCACCAAAAAAATTTGGTGAGGTCCATAATGACAAAATGTTTAGTGGTGACCTATACGTTTTTTTTTCAGTGCAAAGTCTGGAGGTTAGACCCGCAAATCACAGACGTGTTGTGTCACAGTTATCCATGTACTGATTGGCACAGTCAAATGAATAATAACTCTGTAGAAAAACACTCTGCCAATAATCATGAAGTTGAGCTGCAGGTGTACATGTCGCTACGATGCCTGTATAAAGAGAGGTTGAATAACAGTCTGAAAAACCATACAGAGCAATTCGTGCCTGATGTGATTCCGATAAGGATTATTTCAGAAGGTGCAATATTTTTCGAACGAATTAATAACGCTGATTACTATAGAAACTTATTTTTGGTGGAAATAATTTTATACCAACTTGTTTTAGGGTCTGACGTGTAGGCCTACATCTGCAGGTCTGCTTTATGGTCAGTAGTTGAATGTTATAGATACTCAGCGTCTTGGAATTATTGTCCGCGTGATGTCGCAGTAACCTCGTTCTCATTGACATGGTCAAATGAATTATGCTTCTCCTCAGAGGCATGCTGCTAATAATGATGAAGTAAAGCTTTAATTTTGCGCACGTGGCACCGAAACAAGAAGCGGAAACTTATTTTCACGAAAAATCGCTGGCTCTAATCATTAATAGGTAGAGCCCACGATTTTTGGTGAAAATAATTCTGCAACAATTTGTTTCAATGCCTCATGTGCACATATGCAGCTCTGCTTCGTGGTCAGCGATTGGCTGTTGTAAATTCTCAGCGTCTCGGGGTTTTACTCACAAATCACAGACGTGTGGTGTCGCAGTAACCTTGTCCCTGCTGGCACTAGTCAAATGAGCCACGCCTACATTCTGCCAATACACAAGAAGCAGAGCTGCATTTGTACACACAAGGTATTGAAACAAATTGTTGCGGAATTCTTTTCACCAAAAATCGTGGGCTCTACTAATAGGGACTGGAAAATTTCGCAAATTCAATTACCTGTAGGCTAGAATTCATTGTACTATGCATACTCAAGCCCCGTTTATTCGTTCATTGTCTGTTGTTCCACTGAGTAGCAGCTAGTTGACGAATAGTCGGGGCTTGAGTGTGCATAGTACAATGGGTTCTAACCCACAGGTCTATGAATTCGCGAAATGTTCCAGTCCCTAATCAAAGGCCTGCCATCATGCAAGAATTCTTACGTGTCTAATCAAATATGGACACATAATACCTACAGCCACGATTTTGTTGTGAGAAGAATTTCGCATTACTTTTTTTTGTCTCATGTAAGAATTCAATTTTTTGACAATTGTGTTGGCAGTCCTTTTTACAGCTTTTGCCTTGGAATAAGCACTGTTGTCATCTCTCGTAGGTGGTTTTCCACACACACACACACACTTAGTTGGCTCTCAAATTGTTTATTGCATCAAAATGAAAAGTATTTTTCTATATAAAATTATACACATTTTAGTCTTCAGAACTGTAAAAAATGAAATTCTTATATGAGCCAGACCATACGTGTACATCGTCAGCTCAGCTTCACGATAATTGGCAGCGTTCCTTTGTTCAGAAACGCCTCCCGTCTGATTGTACCAAAAAATATAAGGAATTTGTGACAACATACTACTGTGATTTGCCAGCAGAACCCTCAAGTGCGAGTCAAAACATCCGATCTCTGGTCATGAAACAGAACAGCAGTTGTGCACATAAGACACTGAAACAAATTGGTATAAAAATCTCTTCGCCATATAATCGCAGCTCTATTAATAACGAAACAAGATGTTACCCACTTAACTAGTGAACACACGCATTGTAAAGAAGTATGCAAAGTTTTCTTTACAGAAAGAGCACGGGTCATTTATCATGCTTCAGTGTCTAAATAAATCAACTGTCGAGCTTTGTCAATACACAAGTCCGGTAACACGAGACAATTACTGTGTTTCTAGAACTGTACAGAAACGCTACCACTTATTAAGAGAAACAAATACAGCGTACCTACACTCGTAATACTGCTATTCATTTCTGTGGTGAATTTACAAATAGTGTTTCACTCTGTATTTTCCTCAGCAGAGATTTATGTATACACAGAAAGTTACAATCGGCCTCGCTTATTGGAAAATATGAAATAATATGTTGCCTACCTTAATTTATTAATGTCGTGTTATCATCTAATATTTTTCTGCCGTTTACGGAAAACAACAGGACCATCATAAATCGTATTTAGAATGAAGAACTGACAAAGTATTAAATTAAGGTAGGTATAAACGGTCCCGTAGATATGAAGAAAAATCAATATATATTCACTTCTACACACCGTCTAAAATGGTGGACTTACAACACAATTCCAGCTAAAATCAAAATCTCTAAGATAAAATACAAAAATATTCAACATGGTTTCAATTGGTCAAATGGTTCCCGAGTTATAAAATGGCACCAACAATTTTACATGGCCTATTTTTAAACACTTTGAATTCCGGTGACCGTCAAAGTTACTATATTATCAAAGGTTTTTTAAAATCTGGAATTTTTTTTTTTTGGCTGCAGTTCCGAAAATAACTAAATCAAAATGTACAACATACATAAAAGTTTATCATCTACATTCTATATAGGTAGGGCCCTACCGAATTAGGTGAAATTTCGAGGAAAAAAAAACACTATATCTCATGTGATTGAAAAATGTACAAAATCCATTTTGAATAATTGATTGGGAAATAAGCAAAAGAAAATAAGGTTTCTCGCTTATCAGATGTGATATAGAAATATTTAAATGGTCGCCAATATCTAAATATGTATGTACACCTACATGATCTAAAAAGTTCAAATGGCCGTAATTTTTATACCGTAGACATGGCATGCTCAAAATAGATTTAGTCAAGTCACTTCCGCCTAGTACAATTTATTAAAACACACACACACCAATATATATATATATATATACATACATATAGTTTATATAATTCTCATGCATTATTCTTATGACACCTCATGTAAAATGTTTAAAATATCACTTTTTGAAAACTTTAACATTGTGAAAAAAAAAATAAACTGCTCCTCAAAAATCTTGTGTGATCAAAAAATGTTCAAAGGTCGCAATTTTGATAACTTGAACATGGCACACATATTGCACAAAAATTAACTGGCCATATTAAATACATTTGTGTACCGTCTTAAACAACATTTGTAGCTCGGGATTAAATTTGCCCCTTCAACTTGGAAGGTTGTTATTTACGGGCACACATTCACTGATGATTAATGCTTTTGTTCGCGTTATCTACAATTAATGGCTTTTAACAACATTTAATTTTCTAACGTGCTGCACATTTTATTGTAGATTAAAATATCAAATTGTGTTAACAACGTTTTATAGTTACATAATAAATTGCTCATGTGGTTGATATATTTCTTCATTAATGTTAGCATAAAGGTTTTGCGTTGTCTATGTGATTATCCTGAAAATTGCTTTGAGTTCTAAGAAATCAGTCGTATAGTTAGTGGAGTTAGCGATAAATAACGCCAAAGTATTTTACATCCGGTTACCAGTATGAATTTTTGTACAGTGCTATACATACTAAGAAACTTAAAACCAACGTGAGACACTTGACAAGAGATCATGAAGTCAATGCGATGACGTCATCAAATTGGCCTCACATACTACAAACACATATTCGTTTAAATGACAGTAACTTCATTACCAATCATAATATATTAATTATATTATTATCAATTGAAATCTGTTTGAGACAGCTATATAATTATTCATATATATGGCTTCAAATTGTTAGACCAACAGTTTTAAAGTTGTCTCAGTAAAACATAGGAGAGGTTTTAAAACTAGGATTTTCAGTGAAATGTTACTACTGGCGCAATGTTTTTATTACTGGCTATTTTATTTTCCTATTTTTATTTAATATTATAATACAAGGACGGATCCAAGGGGTGTGAGGGTTGTAGGGTTGACCCACGCTACCATAAAGCAGTAAAAATACAATGTAACCTACTTGTTTTCGTTCACGGGATTCACCACATTCTTAAAAGAGCTCAGCACATTTCTTGCCATAAGAAGAAACTGTGGAGATATCTGACGGCTTCTCTTGAAATTACGTCGAGTGGCAAACTGTTCTTATTGTAGTGGGTTTATTTTAGACAGCCTCATATGTGTATTTTAAACCAACATTTTTGTGAGAAATTGTCACAAAATTGTAAGTATTAAACGGTTTCTGTAACTATGACTTCATAATCACATTGATTCTTGAATAGATTTATGTTTAAGGCACTGTATCGTACATACTGCATACTTGTAGTGTTTGTCAACAATGATTAGCCTACTTTAATTTGAAATTGTCGTCGGCTAAGTAAAAGGAAGTGACTACATCCTTTTGAAGACAACGATTTTACTACAGTCAACAGCAATGGGACTGTCCTCTAGGAAGAACATGCAATGATTGTTATGTCAGCGAATTAAAACTGAAAACTTCAGTTTCATTTATATGTCAATGACCACTTAAATTCATTAAAAGAAACCGCTTACCCCTGATGAGTGGAAAGAAAATTTCTGTAAGTCCAAGAACATGCAATAGATTGTTGACCTGAAGGAAGACAGTAGTATTTTTGCCACGCTGTGGGTTACTAGGCAAGCAAGAAAAATGGCTGTCAAAGACTTTATTGCTTATAAAAACAGTTCTTGTCCACCTTTCGTATCCAACCTTAGCAAACTTCGAAAACCGAGAAATAATCTTATATATGTCGACTACCTGTGAACCTATGTATCTTACATCATAACAAATGAAACTGCCTTGGTTAAAATGCTTGTTCCTCAGGCCAGTTGAACATTTCAATTCTACTGCGATCACATTGTTAAATCGTACACTTAGTCGATACTAGACACTACGGAGTCGATTTAATCTTTGACAATCCTAGAGCCTAAAAATGATCAAATACAGCTGAGAGATACAGGGATTGGTTCATATGATACTTTTAAGGCCATCTCTCCTACAATCCACCACGACGCTGATGCTCGTTTGTTCGTTCACGTGTGGCATGCTGTTGAGTACTCCAGTCATTCAATGGTCTCAGTGAGAGCTGTTGACAGTGATGTTGTAGTGATTTCCATGCATTATTTCTCTAGACTACCGAAACTTGAAGAATTATTGCTGGAGTATGGAAGTAGAAAGCATCTTCAATACATTCTCACTCACGACTTGTACAGAAAGGTTCCACAAGGAGTTCCAGATTTATTACCTTTCGTCCACGCCTTTAGAGGAGCTGATACTGTTTCTAGTTTTGCAGGAATTGGTAAAGATACTTCATGGATAACATGGATGTCATTTAGAGAAGTTGACAAAGCTCTTTCTGAAGACATATCTGATGTTGACAAGTTCTTCTTAATCATTCAACGCTTTAACGTCCCACTGTACCACTAATCAAGTTCTGTGGCAACAGTGAATGAAGACATGAGAAATCTCTTTACCAATCAGACCAAAGGTATCGAAAAATTTCACCAACCATCAACGTTCTGCTGCATTGCCTGAAAAGAGACATCTTGAAATGTTATTTGTGTGTTAACCACCTTCATCGAAATTTTCCGCACCTAGATCCATATTAGTGGGGATGGAAGACAGTGAGAGGTGACTATAAGCTCCTCTGGACGTCAATGCTCGAAATCACCGTGGATATGCTACAATAACTGATCACATGAAAGCGAAAACATTCATGTATACGTTGTCGACGAGTAATATCGTTCCTTAATAGTATAGTGCTATGCTTGTATCTGTGAGAAACAATGAAGTGAATGAAACTGTGATATTTGGGTAACATGTAAAGTTTTAATGTTATAAAAATATCGGTTAATGATGTGTCCCGACGCGTAAAACGTCGACGACAATGGCATTCCGGTCCAGCGTACTCCGCGGCTCGACGAAATCTCTACACCACGGCATCCTGACGATGGCCTCCCAGCCCGCCGTCCTTCGCGTCCCAACGACACCTATCCTTTCTACTCTAAGGCGTCTCGACGCGTAACTCGACGCCCGAGGGTGGCACTAGGATATTTCTCGGGATGCTCTCGCTACACTTTTATCTGCTGTGTTATGTCAGAGGAAATAACTGTATCTTGCTTAAATAAATGGTAAACTTACCTTAACCATTATAGCTGAATCGTTTATATCTAACCCCAATTAACATAGATCACAAACGCCTAACTTTACCTCGTTTATCAATCTGAAACTCCATACGCCTAGAAAAGTTATTTTCAAACCAAAACTGAAAAAACTAGCATAGCTTCAGCCACATCAATAAGTCTTACAGTAACTAACAACACATTATCTTATTTATGTGTAATGGCATTATTTTATGTTCGATATATGTTTTAAAGTTTATTTCATAACCTTGGTTGCCTATAGCAACCGGATATCATTGTAAGAGATAAAGTACATAATGTTCCAAATATAACGCAACATTTAATATGAATAATCAATGACTGTTTTGCTGTATTGTTCTATATTGAACCGGCAATGAAGATAATCGTTCATTTCAGTCACTAATGCGATGTATGTTAATTGGATATACACACTAAGACGTAAAATGATCACCTAATTGTTCTGTTATATTTGGGACAGTGTACAGTTGAGTTGGTAGTTGCAATGTAACGGCGCCCTAAGCCATGGCACGCCCACAGAGCAGGTTTCAGTGCTGATATAGTGTTGTCTCTCCTAGGGCAGCAGCAACAGTTCCATGCCTTCGCCTTCGGTCAGCGGCCCTTCCTGTCCGGCCACTTCGGCAACCCGCTCGACCCTCTGCAGCGGGCTGCCGACCCCCTAGGCGGTTCTCTAAGCTTCCGCATGCCCGCTATGTCCAACTGCCAAAGTGAGTACTTTCACAGTATTTATTCCGCTTGCCTGTACTGCGCAAGTATATATAAAATAAACTGTAAATTATAAGACTCTGTTGTTTGGCTTTATAGGAATCGTCTCGAGATGCTCCCCTTACGCCATTACCTCTTGTGTTACGGAGGCACCAAGTTATTTTTCTGCTACTACCGTCCTGATTTTGGTTTTTCGTAATTTTTTTTCGAAATCACCACAGGCAGATTGAAATTATGGGATCGTCCCTAACTATTAAAATATGTCAGAATAAGTTTAAGGTCTCGATCTCCAAGATAGTTGGCATGTAGTTGAATGAATAGAAAATGTTAGTATATTAAAAATTGTTATGTTAATAGAAGGAAAAAAAATATTCAATGTGAAATTTTCTAAGGACACTGCGCACTGAGAAAACTTGCCCATTTTTATGCAAACAAGCAGCCTACATTTTTTAATTATGAGATAAAATTTACGATACCCCAAAACATTTTGAGCAAATGAAACGAGTACAACAATTATTTTTATCGGAAGTAAACCTTTAATAATTGTTAACAGTGTAATAGTTTTAGTTTGGTCAAGTTATCTTTAATACTCACCACACCTATTTTTAATTTGAAATACGTGGCTGAAGTTCAGATGACAGAGCTCATACTTATCTTCGTACCATCGCTACTTGTTTAAAACATTTCATTTCAGAAATTCTCTGGGATGCCTCGAACGACATGTCCAGCCCCTGTATCAATCGGTGTCATTTGACGCTGGTTTCGTATCATACATTCCAACGAAGCTTATAAGAGGGTGGGACGAATGAGTTTGTCATGTTTCATGTAGTATCAATCCATGAAAACTTCATTAAATCATTTCTGGTGAACTCGTGACGTAAATAAATATTACACTGATAACACTGGATTCAATGACAATCAAATGTTTCTGCGTATGCTGTATCATGAATCATGGACGAAGATTTTAAATTATTTCAAGCAGCAATTAACGTCCAAAAAATTTTAAATCCTAACACTAATCCTGTCCACGCCTTTACATCTACATATTTGCACTAACGCGCTGCCAAACTATAAATCTTATTAATGTTCCGTATCTTCTTGGTCACGCAATTAAAAAACGGATATACATTTGGTTATCAAATGTAAGTTGCGTTGTAGAAAGGTAATAGTAATACCAACGACATCACAAATGGCTAAGTTGTTTGCAATACCTTTGTAGGTGAAACTTAAACTTTACAGGTCTGGAAGTTGGGAGGCATTTAAAAGAAATTACATAATAGACAATACATATAGCCAATGTATAATAGACACGAAGAAGAATCACACGAATCGTTGTTCCCATTCTCAACCACTGGAGTTATTGATTCGTTACTGGCTGTCCAGCAAAAATTCAATTAAGTCATACAAATCTGATTATCATAGGTCATATCAAACTGTTTTAAAAATGCGTTGTTAAAAGTAAGTTGGCTGTTAGAACGTTCAGGGATTTACGTATTTCTCTTAGTTAAAGAAGGATCATTTAGTGGGATGTCACAAAGTCCAAAGGACTATTATTGAGATTGCCCATTCGGTAACTTTCATGAATTTAGGCCAAATGTAGCCATTCAACTGCATGTCGAGAATAATATCTTCTATTGCATACCCTTAGGACACTTGCGGTAACTTAAGGAAATTCGTCGGTATTTTATTTCAAATGTTGCTGCCTCGAATGTACTATTTTACTCCACCTTTAAGTTGTCTGTCGGCATTGTATCAAGTACAAAATACTTGTTTTCCGTTGCGGCTGCAAAACATATAAAAGTTGAAACGCAATTGGTTAATTTATCGCATTTAATAACAGCATATTATTAATTTATCAGCATAATTCTTTAAAAATTTTATATTGTTGACTCTCTAGTATATGATTATCATGAGAGTTGTAATGTTTTGTTTACAAGGGAATTATATACTGTATTCGTTAATAACTTATTTATTAGTACAATTAGTTGGGTTGACTCGTTTACAAGTTGTGATTATATGTTAGAATATAATTTTGAAGTCAACTTTAAACGGTTATTGTTATTGTTTTCTTTTAAGAACAAGGTACAATTTATTTTAACAGTCTTTATCAAGAGAAAGCCTATTAGAACAACGATATTTCACATGCACACAAGATTAAAGTGCCATACTATATTTGTTCAAATTCTATTGTGTCCTTAAACACTGTCCGTTACGAATAAAAATAACAAAAAAAAAAATTTTTTTTTGCGTTAATCTGAAGTATGTGAAAAGTATATGACATTTTAGCTCTCAGCGTAATATTTATGACAACATTGTACATTAATGTAATGCTTTATGTGACACATTTTGGTTTTAAAATTTGTAAACCGATTTAATTTTTTGTTGTTTACCTGTCACTGTAGTACTAGAATGTTCTTACCTAATACGTGACAGATCAACGAAGACTGACTCCGTAACATTTTCATAGACACAAAAAACTAATTCGCCTGCAGAATATTTAGGCGAGTATTGTGTTGACTTGTGAAGTTTGCAGTTTTCTAGTATGTTGATATGTACGAAATACTGTTCTTATAATTATACGTGATATGTATTACGTTTGGAAATTACTGCCTTTAATTTTATACAGGGCTGAGAATTATGGCTAGTTCTGATCTTTACGACATTTGTTTTCATGCTGATCCACGTTTATTTACAAGAGTTAGTTAAAGGCTCTGCTAACTAGGTTTAAGCCATTTTTTATATGTGTAAATATTAATGATAATTATTTCAAACAGAAAATTAAATCATAACACTTGTGGTAGAAAACTGTAATATCTGAAGGCTTTGTCAGCTTACGTTATTTTTAATACTTATTTTAAAAATAGCGTTTTGGACGTAGTAATCCACATAAATTTTAGGGGTTTTATTTATATTTATTTCCATTGCAACGTATTGATATATAATAGCAATTTTATCCAGAACACATTTTTGAAAGTAAAATATTGAAATTGGTATACTGAGAATAAACTTACTGATTAAATTACTCATCATCACAGTTACGTGGCTGCAAACTAAGTAGGCATATTCCTATATAGTGAGGAGTAGTTTTAAAAAGCAAGCCTCTACTTGCAGTTGAAAGTTTCACAATTAGTTATTCTACAGCGAATCAACAAAATGCATGTGATGAATATAGAGTGGAAAATATGGATTTATATTTAATATTTACAGAGTATCCGATGTACAATTACAAAAAAGTTTCTCGCAAACAACTTCTGGGGTCTGTTCGATAAATCCAGCACAAGTAGGCCTATCGGATACGAGAGTGTTTTTTCAGTGCAAGTGTAACCAAACGTATCAAGAATCCTCCCAATCTCTAAATATACTTTTTGTATGATGGTTTAATTTGATCATTTACACTGCCATTAACCCGCTTGACTGTTTTTTTAACTAAACGCGGGAAAATATTTTATTTACCACCTAAGCTGATTAAGTTGGTAGCGGTATCCTCGAAGAGAAAGGAATTTTTGTCAAGGATTATTCGAGCGCCTAAACGTATCTGTGTCGAAGTGACATGACGAGAAGCTTTGTGCAGAAAGAGCCGGGGAACAGTTCATTAGTTGGGGATAATCTTTGTAGTCGGTCGCGCATACACAGGGATACGTATTTACAAAGGAAAAACCATGACCGTCAGTGGTTAACCGTTTTGGGGAAATTCTTTTGAAACGGCAGAATCAATCTTGTCGATACACGGAAATCTTTCAACGGACGACTTTGATGTGTCAATCAAACCTCGGCATCAGAGGATCTAGAAAAAAAACGTGCGTTAATGGTTTGTCGTAATTGCAGCTTTCAAATACTTAACTCGTGGATTGGAAGAACATTCTCTTTAAATTAGGACGTGGAATTTATTTACATCTAGACACAAAATTAATTAAAAAATAGTTGACTTCTCTAGCAATAAAGATATTATCTCAAAGAATGATATCGCATGAAGTTTCAAGTAGCTGATACTAAATGCTGATAATATTACACTATTCAAAGGAAACTGCCAACGTAATTAGGCTTACCAACACTGGATTTCAAAAAAGAATAACGTAGTTTTAACTCCCATTTTAATGTGGAGAACTTTGGTTAATATCATTCTTGTTTATAGTACCCCTGAATGGCAAATGTTACTCTACATGTATTGAATAGAAGTTCAGTTTAACTGTCATTGTATTTCATATTTTTAATTGAATGCATCTTCGACGTAATAAACTATTCCGCACCATTAATTTATTACATACGTGCGGTAATTTGTTGATAAATTTTCGCGTACCTATCTCCTACACCATTCTATTAATTTTCAGGCGACAAGCTTGTCAGTAAGATTTCATAAGAAAATATGTTTGTCAGAAACGTCGCGTGGTCGAAAGAAACCATTCTAATATTTTTATGTATACCTTTCTTCGAATACTATATTCCAATTAAAAAACACTATCACTTGTCATAAAATTTTCAAGAAACGCTTGGAAACATACAAATGCAGCAATAGCTCTGTTTATTTATAAAAAAATTGTTGACATGTATACTAGAAAGGTTGTATGTGTATATTATATTATTTTATACTTACTAAAAATTTCTCATAAACTTCACAATATTTGTACGTAGTATAATTTAAAATGTTGTGAAACTTAGTTTCTAACTAAAACGGAAAATTATGCATACTTGCAAGTTTTTCACTAAAATAAGACAAATGTATTTTACAACACTCTTAACCTAAAACTATTTCAGCACTTGTAACTCAAAATCATACACCGATTCAAACGTGACTCGCTGGAAAAAGCAACAGTTTTAATTTTAATGCGTAAGAGAACGCAGTTATACAGTTTAAAAAATCCTTTATTACCAGAAAATTATTGTTAAGGGCTCTATACAGCTGGCGCACGAACTTCATACAGCGAGTTAAGAGAAAGTTTTTTTTAAATATAGCCTATACTGGTAAACGTGTGTTCGATATAGAAAATACATTTGAAGAATGCTTGCCTTATTTGTTTTCTAGAGACACGGTTTCAGGAACCTTAGAACTGCTTCTTCCCAGCTGCAAAGGAAATTGTTTTTAAGAAATGGCAGGAATTGGAAATACTTTGCGGTGCAACAAATTCATTTTGCCGTTTGTTTGTTAGAGCCCTCTTGAAAAAGTCACACTGATAAACATGTAAGTAATTTTATGGGAAGGTAAGTGGGCATTGCGTCTTGTCGAAACGGTGACGCTCAACTTACAACTTGGTTCAGAAGCTGGGAGAGAAGTCGACCATACTCCTTGTTAAGGCACCATCTCAGCATTTACCTGGAGCTTTTTAGAATAATTTAAGTACCATGTATAGTTGCAACGTATATGAAACACAATTCAGTACCGGAATATAGAAGTTACACAGGGCAAATAATTTAAGTACCATGTATAGTTGCAACGTATATGAAACACAATTCAGTACAGGAATATAGAAGTTACACAGGGCAAATAATTTAAGTACCATGTATAGTTGCAACGTATATGAAACACAATTCAGTACAGGAATATAGAAGTTACACAGGGCAAATAATTTAAGTACCATGT
>PNEQ01033513.1:0-20859 GCA_003012365.1 Medauroidea extradentata | reverse complement strand
TCATGTTTCGGATGTGCTGGCTGTCACGTCGGCCGCCCTCGAAGGGTTAAGACGCAGTTGGGACAGGTATCTATGACGTAGGTTCGGCGGTTTTCCCACTATGAGCCACCCGGGCTTTGAATCATCGGCCAGCCCTCAAGGTGTTACGAAACAGCCGCCGACCACTGGCCTCCAGGAACATGGCACGCAACAATACTATAAATATAAATTTGCATAATTACCGTGCCTGTTGTTTAGTCTTCGAGTATTTTTCTGGCGAATATTGTGTAATATGAACGTATTTAGTGATGGTCATATGTTACATACATAATACTAGGTATTATAACGCTACATTAATTAATTCTTTATCGACACGTCACTTACATTCCAGGGACTCTGCACGAAATGCAACTTTAATACATGACTGTCAATTTCTTAAATTATGTATTTATTAACTGTCGTGACAACAACTTTAATAAGCACAAACCATTTTTATCATTGAGTGTAGCGAATAAAAAAAAAGCAAAGCAGACCACACAATACCGAAACGTTTTTCCTGGGTAAAGCTGTGGATTTATCGGGAGATGTTTATCTTTTAACTAACTTGAATAAAAAAAATCTGCGCGGATGGACACTTTTATTCGGGTATTGCCTCTTACCATAAATACAATTGCATTAGGTATTGTTTTGTTATGCTAAGTAGTTTGTGGTAACAGATCTTGGCCTATTGCAGAGTAAATCTGCAAACATTTTAGATCATTATATTGCTAAATTTGCGTAGTACTGCGGTACAGTGTAGTAGTACATTGAAGCATATTTAGCGAAAGTAATGTGTCTGATTTTTGTAAGTATTTCCAGGTTAAGTTCTTGTCTGTTGCAACTCGTAAGAAATATGCACTATTTCAGTCAGTTTTCACGCCCTTAACAATGCGTCTGTATTAAACAGTGATTAATTTAGGAATATTACCCTTCATGTGAATCCTCTTCACGACTTTATTAAGTTATAAATGTATATATATATTTTTAATTAGTAAGAAACAAGCATACGCTAAACACTATTCCTATAAGTTCTTTAAGTTCTTAGAAGAAAAAAAGAGAAACAGCGTCATTCCGACATTATTGACAGTACTTTAAGTTAATTCACAGAAATGAAGGTATGCAGTAGTAATATCGGATTTAATGCTAAACGGTCAAAATGGTAACCGAAACAACAATACAAAATAAATCTTTAAGAGTGCGAAGTCCGAAGAATGCATACTCTGTGCTTTTCAAAATTAATTCCATCTGTGTGACAAAATTTAATTTTGTGACTTCCAAACATACACACACACACACACACGTTTGCAGGCGCATGCCCAACAAAATACAATTTGTTTTTGTGACTAAATTTTTAGGTAAACAGTTCTGACCCGCTACCCGTTTTGCCCCCCCCCCCCCCTTTTTTTGTAAACCCGACATTTATTTTTGCAGAAATCTTGTCGTAATTTATGGTCTTAACTATGTATTTAGACAGGCAAACCAGCACTTATTTTACTTTACAAATGGAAATTTTTTTTTTCGTTTACACTATTTGTTTTAATAGTTTACATTCACAGCCAACTCACATCTCCTCATGCTTACGACGTCTAAATGAACACGTCATTAATAAATTGCAGTTCTTTCAAAATTTTACTGAATGGGAAATATTTTATCTGCAGAGTTACGTGAGATATCTTAAACTCTATTTCATTTGCACGAAAATTGATTAAGGTTATTTACATAAACGCCACGTAAAATTGTCGTATTATTGGTTTGTATTCTTTATTTTACTGATAGAATGTTCCATTAAAAAAAACTAACCAAAATCCAATTAAAATGTGAAGTACAAGGAAGTGTCACGAGAGTTGCTTGGAGTTGACCTAAGGCGCTCGGCCGAGAAGGGAAACGCAGCTAAACGGTTCCCTCGACCGGAAAATTGTTCGGGGCGGAGGCAACGTGGTCGCCGTATTCCATTTCCGGTTTCCCCTTCTGGCCGCCGACGTCTAAGCCTACGGGCTTATGTGACGCGGGATAGTAAACCACCCTACCCCCCGCCCCATTTGACCAAAGAACTGCCGGGCCGTGGCGAGCTTACTTGTGGTGCAAGGCGCGCGCGCCAGATTATGTTCGTTCCTATGATCTACGGCTTTGGAAGGGCCTTGGGAAGGGTTACAGGGGGACAGAGGGAAGGTAAGGGAACATCCTATGTGGAGAAGGCAAGGGAGCGGGCTAATTCACTTTCCCGGCATGCCCCAACCCCAGCGGCTTCTTGATCAAAGGGATACAAGGTTAACCGCCGCAGGTTCAGATCCTTAATTTGCGACGAGGAATTGCACACAGGCTCCTCTATGTACCTGCGGTATAGCTCGTTCACAATTGATCAAATCTATCTTCTTACTATCTTCTTAACAGACGCGCTATTTATTTTGGTCCTTCAGCCCACTTCACAAAGGTAAAAGTTTCGTTCGTGACAAGTAAATTTCTGCAAGTTTTCAATAAATCACGCAACATTGTGTTTCATAAAAGAGCAAGTCGACACTTGTAGTTACAAGTGAATTTTAGACAAGTTTACATGCAAACTGACAGCTTTTTTAAAAATAAACCTGTAGCTAACAGTTGCTGCTAACCAATCTTGTTTACAAGTCTCAGAGGGTCGGTAGGCAACTTTACAAGTGTGCCAGTAATTCCGATTTATTGATAATTGTTTAGTTATTTTTATTCTTACTTTGATGTTGAATAGGTAGAGGTAAGTAGGTAAGCAGCAAAGAGTATGTAAACTTAAAGGGAAAAGAGGGAACTTGATGATACGAGATGGTTACAACATTCGCCATCTTTACGAACCATTGCGCCTGTGCATGTTATATACAGTTCTCTGATTTATCTGGTAAAACTCACAACCACTGAGAGCACCAATTTAACAATTACAACATGCTGCAACCACAAATATATGGTTAGCTTAAAGGAAGGTAAGCAACTTGAGAGCTATTTTCCAATTCTAAGAAACTAAAATTGCAGAAGCTATGAATGTTACTATCATATGTTACTATCCACAAAACTTAAATAAATAAACAAATCACTAGCATAAGCAAATCACTAGAGCTCCTGCCTTGCGCGTGTAGAAACTTCCAACTACGAGTTTGAAAAATGTTGAATCATTTTCCCTATCTGAGATATATCCCTATAGTAAGTGGGCTTAACGCATCGTCAACAGCGAGGTCATTAGAGACGGTTTGAATTATTAGAGGAAATGCAAATACGTAAGAGAGCCTTCAAACCACTGTCGTAGAAGAACAGGTCTGCACACTCGCCTGTCTACCAATGTATTTTGCTTGACCCCCTTGATGTTTGGCTGCAGTTCACCAAGTTACCGAGAGTGTTGTGCGTCTTTGGCGCTGCAATCAGTGCGGTTGGGCGCAAACTCCGCCTCTTTTTTCCATTGCTAACGTTATAAAGTAAATAAAGATTGCTGGAGCCATGCTTTAGGATTGCGAGCGATGGAAGTATTTCATAAATTGATATAAAAATACGTTTTGATAAATTGTTTATCTTAGTGGAAAGGAAGTGGGCGGAGTTTGAGCCCGACACCCCCTGATTACAGCGCCAAAAATGTATAGCATTATCGGTAACTTGGTGAACTGCAGCCAAGCAACAAGGGGGTCAAGTTTCCAGGCGAGTGTCCAGACCTGTTCTTCTACGACCGTGCTTCAGACAGAGAATAAACTGCAGTCGCGAGGTTATGTTATATCTTGTTACGTACAAATGTACCAACACAAGACTTGTTAATTGCAAGTGTACCAACTACACTGGTCTTCAACAAGCAAATATTTCTGTTGTCAACGACCAGTCTTGTAAATCTGTGTAAAACGCTTGTTTCCGAAAACTTGTGATTACAAGTGCTTAATTGTTACAATTGCTTCTTACAAGTTTTGTATCTTCGTGAAATAGGCCCCTGGTCATTGGCCACCATCAAGCACGGGAAGTGGGTAGTGAAAATTTGTTTCAGAAAAAATAAAATTCAACCTCACCTCTTTCCGTTTCTTGTTTTGTCGTTAAATCAGCTTACGATAAATTTTAGAAATTTTATTTAAAAAACGGCGTAACGCATAAAAAAATATTTGTCGTGCAACGATATGCAGTTAAAAAAAAAAAGAAAAAAGAAAATCAAGGAAATAAAAATATAAGGAATATAAGGAAGCACAAGGGAAATGCAAGATACAAGAATTTTTAAAACCATAATGTTTGAAAAAAAAATGTGCAAAATATTGCTATAGGATACCATTTTCGTTCAATCTTTTGTTAATTCAGTAAAAAGCCATAATATGTTTCTTCAAAATGTTAAATAATAACTTACTAAATGTACAAAAAAACTACACGACCAACACCCCCCTCCACCCTCTAAAAAATTGAAATCGTACAAGCGTACATACATTATTCAGCAATTACGTAGAGCGAAATACGCAATTCTGATTGAACTTAGCGAGTTAGTTTAGTTCAAATGAGTTGCGGAATGGAATGTCAATTACTACAAAGGGATTACAATGTAATTACTTTTAAAGGTTCACATCGCACTCTGGTAATTTTAATTTTGTTAATGGGGAAAACACAACAAATATTAAAAATTTATTTTGAAACTGAGAGGCGAAAACTGTACGAGCTCTAAATCCATTCAGAACATTCCATTTTGATTACCAGTTACTGCCTTTGAAGGAAGTAAAACAGTAACTGTGTTTACCCTATTCGGTCACACAGCGTCCGGTTTTATCAAGGTCATGGCAAAGACCAATGGTCCTATCACAATAACATTACAACATTGCAGAGTTTTTATTTCAAATCTAGTCTGATACAAATTAAATTTGCGGGAATTGTGATTTCTGTATTGTACCTAGCATCCTGTTACTCAAATACTAATCACAGCGAAGGCTAGCAAAAATAAATTCTATTTATTTATTTTGGTATTTTTAAGTGCCCTAGAACAGCTCAAGACCTTGGAAGAAGTAAATGAGGGAAAGGGTCTGTTTAAAGAACCATCACACCATTCACCAGGAGTCATTTCGGGAAATCATGGAAAACCGAAATCAGAATGGCCGGAGCCGGGGATCGAACACGGGCCCTCCCGAACGCAAGACGAGTGTTTTACCGCTGCTAAGACTCACTCGGTGGCCCAAATCACTCGGTTAATACGAGAAAAGTGAAAGACAAACGCAATACTGCGGAAGAAAGGCAAAGTTTGAGTGTTCAATTGTCACGAATCTCTTCGTAGTAGGTCGAGCAACCAGGAAATAGAGTTAATGATAATAAAGTGCTTACCAAATATTTTCTTGTATAGGACGAAACAAATTTGGACTACTAACGAAATATTAAGTTTGCAGGACTAAGTACTAAATGCTACAAAATTAATTTTGCTAACTAAATAAAATGTGCGATAAAAATATGTATAAAAAATACGCCTTTCAGCAACGTATTTGGGTAACAAAACTCTTATATTTATTTGCAGCTATGTAGGTTGTTTCTGAAACACACTCACAAACTTGGAAGAT
Organism: Medauroidea extradentata; assembly: GCA_003012365.1. Classification (NCBI taxonomy): domain Eukaryota; kingdom Metazoa; phylum Arthropoda; class Insecta; order Phasmatodea; family Phasmatidae; genus Medauroidea; species Medauroidea extradentata. The sequence goes on along the minus strand of PNEQ01033513.1, from coordinate 15,325 downwards.
GTGTTCCTTAAACAAAAACACGAAAAAATGAATGCAGACATAAATACGAAAAACCTTAGTTTCGGAGTAATTAATTAAAGATTAGTTCAATGTGTTACAACACTATAGTTTTGTAACTGGTAATAAAATTAAATAAAGTTAACTTTGTTAGATAATTGAATGCTGTAATATTCTTGTTTCGCGTGTAAGGAACTCATCCTCCAAATTTGAAAAATGGAATTCAGAAACATCCTTTATAGCGTATTTTGCTGGCCCACCAAAACATTTGTGTCTTGCGTATGCCTTGGTGCGTACGTTACTCACAGCTCGAGATATGTTCTAATGGTTCTTTGAAATTTAAAACTTTAGTGTTTAAAGAGCGATGTTAAATAAACAATTTAAATAGCACAAACAGTCCAAATTGAAAAATTGCAGCAAAACGAACTGACATGTGTGTCTTGAAAATGTATAAACTTTCTAGAACCTAAAAATACTATTTCGGATTAAATGATTAATCTGACTTTGACTAATAAAGCCTTTGCTGAGGTCTCCGTCGTACTGCGCTTGTGTTCAATTGCTTGACTTTATAACTTCATAAACACTCAAGCAAATTTTTCCAACTGAATCTTACATGTTGGGTAGTCGAAAATAAACACAGGACTTACGGTTTCAGCAGCCGAATACGTCATTGTCCCATTACTAATAACTCATTTCTGTTAGCCAAATAAATGTTATGTGGTCCAGTATCGTATTCTATTGGTCCACATATTTAACTGTTTCACGAGGAAAAAATTTTTTTGTAGCTGCCATTATATTATTAATATTTGTTTCAGACTTTGAATCAAGATGGATTTTTTAAAAACATTTTCCCGAAAAGTTAATTTTAATTGAAAAAAAAAATCACTCAGAAATAAATATTATTGGTAGATTATTCTTTGTGGAATATAAAGAATCTCGTGTCCCAGTAGCCGTGAATCGCTTTTATGTTAGCAAATAATACAGGATTTCCCGGAAACTTTCAGGTTGAATCGGAACATTTTCAGGTCTGGCGTTGCAACAAATGTTTCAGCAAACCTTTATGTAAATTAAATTCACAGAAACAGGGACTTGCATTTGTCAATCTTTTGCAGAATACGCGTAAAACGTGAAAAGTCTGCGGTTATATTCTACACAATGCTAATAGTAATACACGTGGACGAATAGTGTACATTTGCAAGCCAGCGATAAACTGTAACTAAACAAGCATTCATCAGTTCCGAGAATGGGGAATTTTATACGGTCTGGCGAGTAGGTGAAAGGGATTTTTTTCTTCTTTGAACACGGACAGTTGCAACAAACTTTCTCCCCTAGCCCAGCGCCGAGTTTTAAACAACTCTCAGTAAACTGCACGTTGTGGAAACCTCTTCAATTTTTTACTCTGCCCCATCCAATCACCGTCTACGGGACTTTCTCGTGAGACCAGAGACCTTTTTTTCCCCCTTCGTTCGTTCGAGAAACGTCAATTTTTATCACATTTTGAGCGTAATTGACGAGAATCCCGTAACTAAACTCATGTTACCCGGGTAACTAACCGGTTTGAAACTGGAGTAATTGAGTTTAGGTCTAGCTTGACTTTGAAATGATACGTTCGCTTTTCTTTCTTGTCTTGAATCTAAGTTAATTTTCTGACGCTGACGAAGTTCTTAACTTTTTTTTTCAAAGAAAAAAGTGCTACAGCTTATTTAGTTACTTCTGCCGAAATATTTTGTACCTTTGAACTTTAGTAATATAAATCGTGGGCAACGCATTGTATTAACGACAAAGCAGAGCCATATAGAAGGGGAAATAATTGCTACGCACGTTTCATACGTCGTTATTTACGAAATGTCATATATATAATTGTGTGTGTGGGGGAGGGGGGGGGGCTTACGTTATTGCTGAGCGTAAGTATCAAGAGAAATAACTAAGCACCAAACAAAATAATCTTAGAAATAAGCGACACAAATGTTTACTTCATGTTACACACCCACATATATTCTGGAACAACGAACAAATTAGTTAATACAGAAACACAACACAAAAGTCCACAGCCAACAAAAATATAAATACATTTTTATTTCTCAGTTAGCAGTTTAATGACATGCATGAACAAAAGTATTTTATTTACTGCAATCAGGATAAATTGTTGTTTCTGTTATTTACTTTCGTGACAATTTTTGTGCGTAGTTTTTTATTTTTCCCTTTTATTCACGTTTGGGAACTGTCGCAGTACGTGCTGAATATAATTGTAATGGTATATATATATATATATATATATATATATATATATATATATATATATATATATATATATATATATATATATATTGAACATTAATTATGAAGCATAAAAAGGGTATATCTTCACTACAGTTTGTGTCATGATATAATTTGAAATCAATTAAAAATATATATTGTCAACTGTTTTCCTTGTTTAGACGAGCGTCGAAGTAGATAGCTAGGAGGAAAATTAATGTGGTCCATTTTTCTTTCGACACTGACTCCAGTCTCGTGAGATAGGCTGTGACGTACCACGTTGTAACGTACGTCACAAGAAGAAAATAATATATCACTCCTGTCGCACTTCACGCCAAGGTTGAAAAAAAAATGTAGTGCACGCTACAAAGATATATTGTAATTTTCCAAAGAAATTTTGGCTAAGCAACATAGTTTGATACATCGTACGTAGAAAGACGGATGTGTAAAAATATTATTGTATTTTCTTAACAAACACTTTGGAGTAGTATTTTATATTAATATTTCTGTGAAACGATTTTTTTTGTAGTGGATTAAAACGTATATATGAAAGAACAATATTGCGTACTCTTTGCCAGCTCAAAATTCCGTAGGCTGTCGCAAGTGTCTTTCGCCCTGTTATTATTTGAATCGCCCACATAAGACTCAACTAGTAATCAGATACATTTTTTATTAGTTCGTTGTATTTGAGGGTGTCGTTAAATTAACTAACTGCAGTCAATTTAAGGGTGATGATTTACAGTGTTCTTTGTTTCATCATTCTGTCGTGCATTTCGAGATCGCCAGTTATTTTAAGCAGAATGGAAATAATTTTTTGGTATTTTTTTCATTGAATTAGCCTTGAGTACACATACGTGATACTGTGTTGATGTAATTTAACGATTTCGTGAGCTGAGCATTGAAAGTAAAAACATTGTCCTCGTGATATAAGGGTGTTATAATCTTCACAACTCACTCACGTTATTCTGTTACTTCACGTAAGCCTTAAAATAACTATAAAGTATTGAAAATGGCTTCCTAGTATTTTCTGAAAATTTACATACTATTTTATTGACTTAACTATACCCCACAGATTTATTGTGCGTTGCATTCTTCCATGGCTCTTGTTCTGATTAAACTCCGCTGCGATTTAAAAGTAGATAGTAATCCACTAAATTTTCTGTGAATAACATTTGGTTAATTGAACACAGTTTCCTAGTAGGCCCTATACATAATACATGTTTGGGGATGGTCATGTGTCCTTCACGATTCAAAGAGTCTTTTTAAAAGACGTGCAAGTTCATTTTTTTCTATTTGGTTGAAAATCTTTTTACAACGTTGTTGCCTATCTTTCGGTTGACGTGCATACACCGGTGGACATACTGAGAAATTTCAGAAACGTAAAATATGAACCTAATACACAATACCTAATATCGTAATTATAAAACCAAAATAAACTATCTATAACTTCCATAAAATTTCACACAACACGTTTGTAAAGATTTTTCAAAATGACAAGCTGTTTGTATTTCAAGTTTAGTACGTCATGGCCTATATTTTAATGAACGATATCAACGCGGAATTAGAAATACATGTAGCGAATAAAATAAACATTATTTTAAGACCACCAGGTATGTGAATTTATATTACGTCCAAACCAAAAAAGCTAAGTTCTTTTATATCACTCCATGCACATGTATTTTAAATTTAATTTGATGTGGACACGGAAAATAAAATAAACAAATAATTCGCATGTTACTACGGCTTGAGACTTTCGTTAATTTTTTTAAGCTGACCCTAACAGTACTTAGTATGAATAATTTTGGAATTCTTATGGACAAAAAATTTTAACATTTAGATAATATTAATTTTTGAAAAATTAAATGTAATTTCCTATAATTTTTACACATTAATACAATTAAGAACACCAAAAAATCATCTCCGAGGATAAATTTCACTGTATTAACAGTGTAACTTGTTTAAAAGCGTTGAAATCACATTGAAAAGGTGGTTTTGTTATTGATTCTTTTCGTTACAATAGAGTGCTTTACCCCTGCTGTTAGATGTAAGTCATGTTATTATTTGTTTTCATTTTTGGGCAACTCATATCAAAATAGCAAATGCATTGAAAAGGTGTTAAACCATTTTAACATAGTAATTATATATCTAGTCCGTTGACAATACATCACAGCGTTTGTTGTGATACGAACAGTTTTGGGCTACGTTTAAGTAAACAAAGAGCTAAACTGAGTGCTAATAACATATGTAGTGGAGACAACGCATGGTATGTAGGTTGACTTAATATCCCTATCTCTAAGGGTATCACGTTTGTGTAATGGTAGACGACTCGCCTTTCCCTATCTGAAAAATATTTACTGCTTTCTACACAATTTTGATAGCTAAATGCGGAAAACAAGAAACCACTGTCTTGCGATGTTATGTCATGACTTTCACAAATATCAATAAACTATGATGCAGTCTTGTTATTAAGAACTTATTTGACGCCATTTAGTACATATTTAATACATCGAGAGAAATTCTTTAAAACGCAATGATGTGCACAAACGTTTTCCGAAACGTACGTATCTTATTCAGCTGCGGTACTGAAATTTCTCTCGTGTAGGATTTTTGAAAGCTCCGTCTAGATTGAAACACAAGAGAAGAAAATAATTTTTTTGGGACGTAAATAAAAGACGGTTCTGATATGAGTCATACAGGATGAGTCAGGATGGAGTGTGTTAATTTCGTGAAATGAAAGCGCACAAAAAAAAAATTGTCGAAAATGTGTTTTCAATTTGTCCATTAAGTGAAAATTGTGGGAGCAATACTACCTTGAAAATAGACTTTCAATTTAAATTTGAATTAAAATTTCAAAAACTACATAATATAAAATAGCGAAACTTTGTGTAGTATTTTATAAATGACTTTTATCATTCACACAAATTTGGTTTGGCATGGCACTTTTCTTGCGCTTGTAACTTCGAAACACGTCCCTGTAGTTCTCGTTCTACTACAGAATATTAAACAGGCGTGGAAGATTAATAAAAGAGGTCGTCTTGTCGAAAAATTGCTAGTAAGCCGTTTTCGAGAAAATTGTATGTTAGATTAATAAAGTTTTGTAACGCCTGAATCATATGCAAGCATTGAGACTTCCTTGGAAGGCGTGTAATGGAACTAATGGGCACGTTGCAATAATATTGTTGCGACGGATTTATTTTTATATTTGAAAACATTATATGACGGAAAAAAATATACACACAAACACAATCACAAATTGTTATTTGCAAGTAAATCCCTGGTGAGATAGAGAAAATGTTTATGAATAGAAATTTTAAAGGTTGCAAGGGACTCTACTTTCTTACACGGATGGTGTAAAAGTAGGTGCATAGTTCTGTAAAGGTTGCACTTTGTGGACAAGGAAACTACACTTTTTAAAAAAAAGCCCCCTGTTTATGGCAATGTTCACAAAGTTTCATTCAATCTTGCAGCCAGTTAACTCTCTTGTTACTAATTACTATAAATTATTCACTGTTTACATAACAACTGACATGTTTCTTAATATCACTTATAAATTTTCTGGCATAACTGTATTGGGTGCCACCTTTATGTAGTTTTTAGGACGTTCTCATTGGCCTAAAGCGATTTACGTTCAGTTACCTGGATGTACGATTTCGTAAAACTTGGTGGAAATTGCCGTGAACTTGTAGGTTTTATTTTAATAGTGCAGTTTCTTTGTCCACAGAATGCAATATCTTTACAGTACTATGTACTAACGTTTACACCATCCGTGTAACAAATATTAGATGATAAATCCGTCGCAACATTAATATTGCAACGTGCCGATTAGTTCGGGTGCACGCTTTGCAAGGAAGTCGCAATGCGTGCATATGTTACAGGCGTTACAAAAATATGTTAATTTTACATCAGAATTTCTCGAAAACGGCTAACTTCAACAAATTTCTACAAAACGACTTTTTTCATCAATCTTCCGTGTCTGTATAATATCTTATAGTAAAACACGAATTACAGTGAATTGTTCCGAAGTTAGGAGCAGAAGAAAAGTATCGTGCCCCATTTGAACAATGATGGGCCAACGACATTGCCAAACTAAATTACTGGAATTAAGTTAAGTAATTTATAAGACACCGTACAAAGTTCCGTTATTTACAATTAAGTAGTTCTTGAAATTTTAATTGAAAGGTAACTTGAAAATCTATTTTTAGGGTAGGATTACTCATTCCATTTTCATTTTAGGGACAAATAGAAAACATATTTTCGAGATGGATTTTGAGAGCTACCACTACACGCAATTAACACACTCCGTCCTGAATCACCCTGTAAATTTCAAGAGGCTGGTTACCTTTCACGTTATAGTGGAGAAGAAAATATGTATCTTCCTTGGCAGTAATCGTGTTATAGAACCGAAAATATAGGACATTATTTTAGAATGGGCACGCGTTTACAGGCCGTCTTTCATGTGTTAAAGCTGTTGCGTACAGAACAATTCTTTATTTTTTGACTGTACCAAATACTACTTAGATGAATTTGCTTTTTGATTAACATTCCTGTTATTAAAATGTTTTATACCGTATGGATATTGCAGCACTAATTAATTCTATAATTAATTGATTTCCATACTTACAAGTGTGAGGTAGAAAAAATAAATGCTAACAATACAAATTTAAATCACCACGTGTCCGAAAGTCGGTATGGGGAAAAACATTTCATATATTTACTACCTTCACGAGAAAACATTTACCAGAATAAGAAATTTGTTAAAAGTGATCTCTCGCGCCGTAGTTAAATATACCTACAAGATTTTAGGCGTTAGAAGTTGTTATTCAGAACTACCTTACCGAGAAAAAAAGATTTTACTCAAAGTTGGGGAATAATATTGTCTAGGATCACTGCTTTATAATTTTTTGCAAATTGTTTTCGAAAAACCTACACTTTTTAATTGGGTATTGTAAAGCTGAATTATGTGTCATGCCTTCTGAATCATAATAAATACCGAGGTACATACAAAAAAAATTAAAATGTACAGCTAGTAAAGCTACCACTAAATACAAAGTTAAATGACAATGCTATTAGTGGATTTTATTTAAAATTTTTTAGAGACTGATTTTAATGTCATTTACACTCATTTTTTTTTAAATGGAAGTACTATTCAGACAGTTATATTAAACATTTTAGCGCGTACTTTTATTATTTATAATAGCAGTGAATTGTTTTATTGATAGTGGGTTAGATTTGATAATGGGTGCGTTCATAAAACAATAAATAAATAACGTTAATATGCCATTACACAAGAACCATAGCATATAGGCATTGTCGACTACACGTAGACTACGCCTTTCTAAAATAGTTTCAAATAAGAAACGCATCGCACGGCCAACATGCTTGTTCACAAAATTGGCGAAAACTCTTCAATATATTTGCTCTTTCTGCATTTAAACTACTGAAAATTTCAATAAGCATTCTTTAAACGTTGACTTTGTCTAACTACCTCTCAGTGGCTAAGAATTTACGAAATTTATGTGGTTTCCTGGTAGCGTACTTAACTCCCAAGTATTGCACAATATTTCTGCAATAAATGTGGAGTGGCGGTAATAAACTATTCGCTCAAAAAATACGGCAATCAGCGTGCTCGTCTGATTTAAAATACCTAGAAGTACAGTAAAGGGGGTTCTCTACCTGCGCTTGGAATGCGTTGCAGCAAGTTGGGAGTATTCATTTTTTGACGGAACTACTCAACGCGATTCAAAATGGTTCGTCTACGAAAAGAACACACACGTCAGTGTATGAAGCCATAAGCTCAAAGATTCGGTATGTGTGTTTTAAATATGATTTTAGGGCCTCCCGAAATGGCTGAAAACGGCTTTTTCAGACTGCCGTGTCTGTGCCACGGCCGTAGAAGAACAGGTCTGGACACTCGCCTGGAAACTTGACCCCATTGTTGTTCGGCTGTATAGTTCACCAAGTTACCGAGAATATTGTGTTTATTGGCGCTTCAGTTAGGGCGGTCGGACTCAAACTCCGCCCACTTCCGTTCCACTAAGATAAAAAAAATTGTCAAAACGTATTTTTTTATCAATTTATGAAATACTTCCTTCGCTCAAAAATTTAAGAAAAGGCTCCAGCAATTTTTATTTGCTTTATAAATTTAACAATGGAAAAAAAAGTGGACGGAGTTTGAGTCCGACCGCCCGAATCACAGCGCCAAAAAGTACGGCATTCTCGGTAACTTGACGAACTACAGCCAAACAACAAGGGGGTCAAGCAAAATACATTGTTAGATAGGCGAGTGTCCAGACCTGTTCTTCTACGACCGTGGTCTTGGTTTATAGAAACCAGAATCTAAAAACACACACATATAAGCACGCGTTGAACTTTAAACTATACTTCTCTCGAATAAAATGATATGGTCGCCGCTTAAAGTCCCATAGGAAAATGAATACTAGTACATATCTACGAACCAGTTGATTGGCTCACACGTAGAAGTCAAACTACGTTACACACGTCGGCCGGCGGCGACCTTGCGCTTAATCGATTTTCTGCCTCACACACAAACGCAGTCTATATAGGGAACCTCCTTAAATGTGATTAGCAGAATCGTATGACTTTTGCGGAAAGAATTTTGCACCAGCTAGTTACGCGCTCATACGCAGTTCTTCCGCATGGTCAGTGACTGGATGTTTTTATCTATCCGCCTCTTGTGGGTTCTAATTGCAAATCACAGTCGTGTGGTGTCGTAGTAACCTTACTTTGATTGGCGCAGTGAAATGAGCGGCACCTCTACTCAAAGACACGCCGCCGATAGCCACGAAGCTGGAGTGCAGATATGAACGTATGACATTTAAACAAGCTGGGAGAAAAATATTTCCGCGAAAATCAGGCAAACTTGTGATAGATAGGGCTAGGAAAAATTCGCGAGTTCAATTACCTGCATGCTAGAATCCAATGTCTTATGCATACTCAAGCCCCGTCTATTCGTTCATTGTATGCTGTCTGAAAGAGTAGCAGTTAATGGACAAATGGTAGGGCTTCAGTATGCACAGGATAACGGATTCTAGCATGTCGGTCGTTGAACTCGCGAAATATTCCTAGCTCTAGTGATAGATTTAGGGAGAGATGACCAGGCCCTTGAAATAACTGCAACAGTTTTATGAAGTAGGTAGATGTTCTCTGACACACACAATTTCGTATTCTGGTATCCAACATGCAGGAAGCAATAAAGTTAAAAAAAAAAAAAAAAACTACAATGTCTGGTATTGAAAGTCAATTGTATAAGGATATATATAGAGCCACAAATAATCTCTTTCATAATTTTGAATATTTTCTTGTCATTTTCGTTTCGAGGTCGTAGAGACTTCAAGATGAGGTTACTGCTGCAAACATTCACCTTACATGCATGATGTTATAAGATTCTGTTACAAACATGTATGGGTAACATAAACTGGGGACAGTTAAGGCCTCTCTCTTCAGTTTTTTAGTGGTTTCGAAAATTAATTTTTTTAACGAATATTGATACATATATATCAAAAACTCATTCTTAAAGTTTTAACACTTATATATCATCGCTTGTATCTGACTTTTTCTGCTGCAATACACGAATCGGATTTTTAGATTTTTGCTCCTGAAATATCACATATTATATTGTCAAAATAAGCCAAAATGAAGCAAAATAATTTTTTTTGCAAGAAAACGATACACTATTTAAAAAAACCGCTCTGACACAGTTTCAATTTTTTTCAAACATTTGGTTAAATAATATTCGAGTTATTTGTAATTGTTTGAAATAAATGCTAGATCATGGCCTTGATATTTGATAAATTCATGCTGTATTCGCCGTTCCCTTAAATGCTTTACCCATATTGCCTACAGGAACAAACTGACGAAGACAACATTTTTACTTTACCTCTTTCGTAAATTATATTTCTTGTCGTGGAAAAAACTTGGATGTTCTCGAGTACTATGATGGAAAAACAGTTGAACTGACGTTTTCGTCGAATTGTTTTTTCTTTGTGGCTCAGAAATGTTGTTGGTAACAGAGAGATGCTCTTTGTGGCGGTGACTGTCCCAGACCCGCTCATCTGTTCTCCGAACAAACTAACACACACGTGCAAGCCCCGTAGTCTCAGCTAGGAGAGACCCAGTTTTCCGCAAAGCCGCGCAGCTTCAAAAGCTCTTCTGGACGACTGGCGAGAAACCTGGCGGGCAGGGACCAGGGTCGGAGCAAAGTAGTGGGGAAAGGGAGGTTCTGGTACACACACAGACGGGACATATAGGCGAACGAAAAGGACAGAAAGGAAGTAAAGGAGAGATGAACTTCTCTCTTGCGGATCATTTTTCAGTTCACGGGTTTCATTACCTTCATCAGCTACAGGCAGCCCGACTCTTTATGCCCCTCCCTCTATTTTCTTTCCCTCTGCTGTCCTCTCTCTGAGCTTCCTCAATCAACCAATGCCTGGAAAACATTCGTGACCCTAGCCGCAAACAAACATTCGGCTTTTTCTTCTCTTTATTCATTGAGTTTTGAGACTTTGTATCTGGTTCTGCTTAACGCAATACATATAATGAAAATTAACTTCTACTTTGGCAATTAAATATACATATATTTAGATCTGTCTCCCATGTTCGATGTGTTATCTGAGAACTGCGGATGCAAAACTGGAATTTTAATTTTCCAGTTGCAATTATTTTATCATGAAATAGACATACTAATTTTTAAATTTTTACTACAAAGACAGTGTGATTTATGTGTATGATAGACAGAAAATCAATATAATTTTTTCATACTTAGATAGGTAACATGATTTTTATAAGACATTTTTTCTTTCAAATAAACTGTACGTGCATTCATTACAGCTTAATGGAAACATGCCGAAAAAATAAAGAACATTAGTTATTTGTGAGACACCTGGTTTGCTGATAAAACATAATCCATCGTGGCAAAAACTTCTAGAGACTCTTTAAATTTTATTCGGGCTGCTTCGAAGCTAAAAGCGTTTCTTCAAGTTTTTGTGACAAATTCGCTGAAGAAATATAATTCTCACATTCAAAACGTATCATGATTAGAGAGGATGGTATCTCGCGAAAATGTTTTGTGCCAACATACCCTTGAAAATGCTGTAGTTAATTACAACACTTATTATTAGGTGATGTACGCCTGACAACATAGCTGTCCGCAAACCAATAATACGCATAAAATATTATAACAGAGGGATTCTTATTGGATCAGCCAAATAGGGCAACAACTCCACATAAAAGCGAAAGCCTGTCTTCTTCTGGTAAGCTGAATGTGCGTCGAAACCCAGATAACAGTAAAGTTTTCCCGCGTTAAATCATCCTCCCTAATTATTGATATTAATTTCTCAATCCATCAATGTGATCCAGGTTTGTTTCTTAGTGTCGTCAGGCCCAGATTTTCCAGATGTGAGAAACTTGGCAGGCAATACCATTGGCAGTGCGAGTTTTCTTGTACTATGCCTGTTTATTCCATCCTTCGTATTCCGTCACTTCTCCGTCTTAATGCCATACTTCATGGCTAGGCAAACACAAACACACATTCAGGAATTTACATATTGGTATAATGCATGTTCCATGTATGGGTAGTGTGAATTTAATGCAAACATTCCCGAAGGTATTTATCAAACTCCTGGAGTTCCAGGAATATGATGACGAATGCATTGATAACAGGAAGGATATCTCGCCGGGAAAGTCAATTTATGTTTTACAGAAAGGTCTTTTAGGAGAACTAACAGAAAAGGGGAATAAGTTTAGAGTATAAACGAGAACAAACAAAAAAAAAGTTTTAGAGTGTCACCCTCCGAGGTTAGATACATGGTTTACGAATAGGAGTCATTTTCAGTATTTTTTTTTTGGGAGGGGGGAGTGGGCAATTGGGACAGGATAAATCTGTTTCACACATCGTGGAGAAGTTCACATGGCCAGGTTTAGTTAATAAAGTTAAGAACTGGTTTCAAACATGTGGGGATTGCCAGAAGGCAAAACCTCGGAACACCCATATAGAAGGTGATGCTGCAGCGAGTATGTCTTCACAATGTAAATCTCCTATTGATTTTACAATTGCTCCTATACATCTATATGAAAAAAACTCATTGCAAGGCTTTAATCAAAATACTAACATGGCATATCATAGATACATAATCGACTATTATGGTCACCACCAACAACAGCCTAACATGAATATTTCCGTAACCATAAATGATAGTCTGAAATTTAATTAAATACCTACATTTTCCTACAGAGACCATTGGGTACGAATTTAAACATTCATACAGAAATTACACTAAATATCTAACATGATATTTAACTGATTCCTAGTAGTCGCCATCTCAGGCACATTGTCACTTACACTCACCAATCGCAGTTATCTATTTGGTGGTAGATTTGAAACAGCATAGGAAATAGAAGTTGCAAAAGTATCAAACATCGACGGAAGTTGACAAACTGCACTTCAGCAGACCATCTTCATAGCGGAGAACTGGAGGCTTACTGATCACATGGAAGTGCCGCAGAGAAGCACTTCGAACAGTCAACCAGCCCACTGCAGTCATTCGCGACCCAGCTGACCAATCACGACGCAGCAGGCGGATCAGCCAATTCTGCATGACAAATTAACGAAAGATTCCATTATTATTTATGTCAAGCAATTTTTCGAGAATATATCCTATGCCATGTCAAAGAGAAAATTTTGATAATGCAACTTGAATAAATGTTATGGGTCAAAACTGAGAAAACAAAATAATTATCTAACACTCCCCCTTAAGAGTACGTGGTATATAATTCAGCGCTCATCGCATGAGTTCAGAAGTATAGGTTTATCGAAGCCAATTTGTAAAACTCAAAAAACAGCAATCACTGATAACAGTTTTTGCCAACTTTCTGAGCAACAATTTTTCTCGTATATCTGAAGAACAATCTCTTGACACCGAAATCTCGTACATTTAATTGCGGCGCACGAGATAACGATTAGCAAAAGAATCAACGTGGGTAAATGTTTGTTCATGAAGTTCGCAAATATAACTGTCAAAGATTGTTGGTTTGCAGTTTTTCTGTATTCACCTTCAAAAAGTGTAGATCTCAGTTGCAGAAATTAGTGCTTATTTATCTACTACGACCTCTTAAGGACGTTAAAGAAAGGGAAAATCGTAATTTTATATTTGTATGAAACAGTGATAGTTTTGTAGACGTTTTTTGGGAGTATATTTTCCTCTAACAAAAAAAAATAGCTCATCCAGTTTTCCCATAACGGCATTTCAAAGTAAAAAAGTTGCATGTTTTAGTTCATACAAACTCGAAAACCATTCAACATAATAAAACGAAATAATTCACTGTGAAAGTACATGTCACGGGCTAGGGTTTCGCATGTATAAATACCAATTCAAACAATGTTTAATATTTTAAAAATATTCCTGAAATTTGGAATGGTTTTGCTACGTTCAGAACTTTTTTAAATTAAAAAATTGTAAAAATGTATGTATTGGATTTGTATATACATAAAGCCCTAGCCCGTGACATTTACTTTTCCTGCGAATATTTTCGTTTCATTATGTTGATTGGTTTTTGGGGGGTGTATGAACTAAAAACATGCAAATTTAACTTTGAAATGCCCTCACGGGAAAACTGGCTGAGGTAATATATTCTGTAAGAGGAAAATGTACTCCCAAGCAACATCTACAAAACTAACATTGTTTCATACAAACATAAAATTATGATTTTTTTCCGCACTTGAACGACTTTAAGTACAGACGGTGTCACCCGCTCACTCTCCTGGAGCTTGGAAACTAGAACTAGTGTTACAGGAAGTTCCAGCGCAAACTGACAAGACGGGCAGTGCCTACGTACATCGGACGCACCTCACCAATGTCTACACTCCCTCTTCTCTGGCCACTCAGAGGACATCCAACAACATTGCGAGCCGGTCGTGGTAATCTAATACATGTCTCCTCGATCGAAGTGCTTCCTCAGGGTCGCGGCGGGGCAGGGCGCTAACCTACTTACGGCTCCGACTGCGAACTGCCCGTCTGCAAGGAACCTACTTAATGCATGGCAGTTTTTTATTTTTGCACGAGGACTCGGTTCGCTTAGATTTATTCAAGGGCGTAGCACTAGTACATCTGAGAGACAGGATGGAAACATTCGTGTTTGCTCGATTTTATTTGAAACCAAGTGATGTACTTAAGCATCCTCTTCTTTACAGGAAATGTACTAAATATTTGTATACATTTGAATGTTTCATATACTCTAATATGAATACAGCAATATATATATATATTATCTTGTATTTTGCGTCATTTTTATCTAGTTGGAAACAAAATTGTCTGAGCAATGAGCTAGAATAATAATATTTTTCCCAGACCGTTAATAGATAGGGACAAACTTGAATCAAGCCGGGCATGAAAGTGATCCTTGAATGCTTTTTGTAACAGGGGTTGTATTATAAGCACTTTTTTTTTTTGCTGGATAGAAGCCATTGTTGCTACAGATTTTTTTTTGGCGAACATGAAAATTTGGGACATTTTTCTGGAATTTATTTCTCTCACGTCACCCGTAAAAGTTACCAGAAACACAAGTAACCAATACTGAAAATGTCCGACGGCATGGTACATAATTCAACGCTAAAATAATTAATCTATAACTGTAAGTTTCTTGAAGCCAATTTGCGAAAATTAAACAATAGCAATCCAAGGCAATAGTTTTAGCCAACGTTTTAAACAGAATTGTTTCCAGTGTTACCAACTTCTGAGGCACAATATCTGACGCCGAAACATCGTGCATTTGGGGCGCATTGGATCACGCGTAACGAATGAGTATTTCTGGATAAATATTTTTTCATAAAGTTGACAAATACCATTATCTAGGATTGTCAGTAGTATGTTTTGGTTCCTTCTGGCACAAGGATTCGGTGTGAGGAGCCCGGCCTAGTGAGGAGCCCCTCCGCCATGTTGTGACGTCACGTCCCCGGCCGCCATGTTGGATGACCGTGACCTTGACCTTGACCTTTAACCTTGACCTTGAGTGTAAAATTACCAAAATTTTCCAAAATTTCGAAAATTTCAAAAAATTT